>JAQQPU010004175.1:41609-53868 GCA_029168905.1 Artemia sp. Kazakhstan ARC1039 | reverse complement strand
CCCCCCAAAAAAAAAAAAAGAAAAAAAAACACACTCTAGAATTTCTTTTGTAGTGCACTTTTTCAGGGTTGATTGTATTAAATTAGCGGTTTTAGAAAACAGATATGAGTTATATTCAAACAAAATTTTGGGATTCTAGTTCCCTTTTTAAGAAACAGAAATATTTAGGCTCAGTAAACAACTTTTCTCTACCTTATCTGCTGCAGAACATAATTTTAGTTAAAATAACTGTTTTATTTGAAAATCTGTTTTAGAAAAGCAACTAAAAAATTATTTAAAGGGTTTTCTAAAAGGACAGAGAGAAAAAAAAAATAAGTGATACCAATAATAGGACAAACTATTACAAATGGGACAAAAAAGGACAGAAGATGTATCAGCAAGTGGGTGATCTAAAATGTGCAGAATTTCTTCTAACCTCTGATCATAAGTCTATCCAGACATTTTTGATACTGTCCAAGTATCTTTTTATATGTTACATCACAACCACTGGCCCATTAGAAGAACTTCAAGGATTGCTATCACTTTAAAATCAGACTCACGGAGAAGACAAAGCAGATGCTATCATAGCTTTTTTTAAACTACATAGCATTTACTAAATAAAATAACATCAATGTCTAATTATGGAGTAAAAAGTATGACAGGTGTCAAAAGAGGCTTTGTTGTTTTTATGAGAGCATAATAACCACTAGTGGATTCAGGTTAGGTTTTTTTTTCAAGATTTTTTCTGGCATGATGATTCCGTTTTTTTTTAATTCTTTTTAATTTCTTAAACCACATTGGTCTGCCAATATAAGAAAAGGAAACGATCAAAATGGAGTTTTAAGGCCAAACGGATATACTGAATAAACAAACAAAGTGAATGGCAGTTCATAATTTTTTGGATTTTTTGCAAATCGCGGATATTGGTGAATGACTCGCTTTTATGGTTGTTAGGTATTAGGTTTTAATTCTTACAATTTTTGGCTTTTATTGAATTTTATTCATCTTTTAACTTTTTGGTTTTTTCATTGGTTTTTTGGTTCTTTTCACATTGACTTTTCGCGTTTGTTTTTTTCTTTGGCACTTTTCTTGAATATATTATTTCGTTTTGCGCTGAAGAAGAGAGGCGGTTGCCCTATCGAAATTTTCACTTTGTTTGTTTATTCATTATTCTCGTTAGACTGTTAGGCTGTAGGGCAACTCTTGTCTAAATCCAAATTTTCAAAAACAGAATTTTCCTAGATTGCAGCAGTCCAACCTCAACTAGCCTAGTCTAAACTATTAGCTAATCCCAGCTGTCTACATCTATACACATCATGTCAAGATTAGGAGCATGTTGTTCAAGTTTAGACAAGATGCATTTTAATTAAGATTTGTCCGAGATTAGGCACTGTCTGATTAATGGGAATCTTACTCTAGCCTAATTAAAAAAAACTTTTTCCACAAAATAACTTTTTCAAAGAAAAGTAAAGAACTCCATTAAAAAAAATGAGCAAAAATAAAATCAAATAATCTACCAAGCGTGAAACTACCACAAATCAGCATCGATAAATAAATGAAACCCAAAACAAGCAGAAATTAAAATAAATAACTGAGTCAAACTCAAAACGAGCAGA
Source organism: Artemia sp. Kazakhstan ARC1039 (assembly GCA_029168905.1). Classification (NCBI taxonomy): domain Eukaryota; kingdom Metazoa; phylum Arthropoda; class Branchiopoda; order Anostraca; family Artemiidae; genus Artemia; species Artemia sp. Kazakhstan ARC1039. The sequence goes on along the minus strand of JAQQPU010004175.1, from coordinate 52,273 downwards.
AATTAACATAAGTTGGGCTCAAAACCTCTATGCCTTCGCAAGGCCAGAACAAAATTTGCACTTTACTGAAAAAATATAAATGTTTTTACTTTTATAACTTTAATAAACAAATAATATTAACATTTTGATTACTAAATATCAGTATATGTATATTAAACTGACAATGCACATTTGTATTTTTTTCAGTAAAGTGCAAATTTTGTCAAAAAATTAGCTTTTTTGCAAAAAAAAACTGTTTACTTTCTTTGACAGCTTGGATAAACTTACGCTATTTTGATTTGGTTAAATTTTAAGAGCAGAAGTAGCCTTGAAAGTTTGAACATAGTACACTCAGTCATTCTTGGGATACTGCTGAGATGCCTTATTGGGAATTAGCATTAACACAGTGCATTTTGATTTAATCATAAGGCAACATTTAGTTTTTAAACATAATGGGCAAATGGGAGGGTGGGCGTGAGAGGGGGATTAGTTTCCCTCCAATCAAAAGGGCATCAGCCCTTTCTATTTCAATTGAATGAGCACTTTTCGAAGTTCCCACAACAACTCCTTTGATACGAAGTGCCCTGGTCTAAACAAAAAAAAATAAAAAAATAATACATTATACCCACATTGATCTTTACCATAAAAATGTCAAGCCTTCCAATCCCTTTTGACTATTAAAAAGGGCACTAGGCCTTTCGATTTCCAATTGAATGAACCCTTTTTGAAACAACAACACTTTCTATAAACACCTTATATGCCCCCAGGGTATAAATTACAACCCTTACCCTAAGGGCTGTTAGGGTGGTTGTCATCCTCTAAGACCTAATTTCCAGAACTTTCAACTACGTTAAACAAAATGGCTATCTCAAAATTTTGATTGGATGCGTTTGGGGAAATGATGGGTGTAAGATGGGCATTAGTTGCTCTCCAATCACTTTCAACTATTAAAAATGGCACTAGCCCTGTCAATTTCCAATCAAATGAGCCCTTTTGAGGTTTCTACAACAATTGATTGGATGTGTTTAGGTTAAGGTGGGCATGGTCAGTTGTCCACAAATCACTTTTCGACTATTAAAAAGGCCACTAGTCCTTTGAATTTCCAATCAAATGAGCCATTTTTCAAGTTTCTATGACAAAGGTTTCAATAAAACCTTATATGCCCCAGGGCATAACTTATAACCCTTGCCCTGAACACTGTGGTGGGAGCGTCCTGCTCAAATGTATAATTTCCTGAACTTTGAACTACATGGAACAAAATGGCTATTTCAAAATTTTAATTGGATATGTTTGGGGAAATGGTGGGCATGGAAGGGGTGTTGGTTGCCTTCCAATCACTTTCAACTATTAAAAAGGGCACTAGCCATTTCAATTTTCAATTGAATGAGCCCTTTTTGAAGTTTCTATGACAACGCATTCTATAAAAACCTTATATGCCCCCAGGGCATAACTTACAACCCTTGCCCTGAGGGTAGTGGGGGAGTGTCCTCCTCAAAAACATATTTTCTATCTGGAAATCAACTAATATGAACAGAATTTCATTCTCAAAATTTTGATTGGATGTGTTTGGGGAAATGATGGGTGTGGGGGGGGGGCTAGTTGTGCGCTGCCTATGATCTGTTTGTTTAATATTTTGCTTGTATCAGCTAATGTAAAGACAGCAATAGGTCATCAATGGTCTCTTAGGAGGATGAAGGAGTTAAGGCTGATTCTTCAAAATACTTTCCCAGCTGACCATAAAGGCTCTGAGTTCATTCCTGAAAGCTTTATTCACCTTTCTGGACTACTTTCCAAGGAAGACAGAAGACCCTCACATAGAATTTTGCCATGCTTCCCTGTGTGAGGCCACCATTCTAGCATGTTACCAATAACTAATTTCAGGACCAACTTTCTTTTATATTGAAAAGATAAATAAGTTAGGACTACAAGGCTATGTGAACAACATTAAAGCTTCTAGGAGAGATCTACATGTAAATTTATATGAGATTCCACAACTGGCATAGGGACAAGGTGAATCCTCTTTTTATGCTCTTTACAAATATGTTAGTTAATTCACGTGCCAATGCACCTCCTCCCTGCTGATGGTCCAATACACAGCCCTGATCATTTATAGTTTCAGGCGAAACTATAAATGATCCTGCTTGTCCACAGGGGTGGCCTGGAGGGGGGTTGGAGAGGGGGCTCTCATCCCCCTGGTTTTCGCGAAGTCGTACAAGTTGTTTATTTTGAGCTCATTAAGGTTCCATGAGTTCAATTCTGAAAACAGTTTATGTTTTCACTTCCTTCTCCTGGAAAGACTTCTGCATTTTCAAACTTCTCAGTAAACAAGCTTGATTTTAGCACTGCTTACCTTCAGTCATAGATACCAAAAATCGAATTTGCATGTAAATAGAACAGGGTCGTTTTATTTTATATTTTTAATCCATTTAATAATTTTGGATTTAAACAGAATCGTTTAAATTAAACCAAGTTTGAAGGGACTGGGCTGGTAGCCTAGCAACTCGCCTTGAAAATCTTTTTATGCTCACATATGATTTATTTCTGTCTGATGGTTCAGTAGTTTGTAAAAATTTAACTGAAGCCTGACAAGATAATATGAAAAAACCAAAAGCAAGAGACAAGGTTACATGTATGGAGTGTTGGTCAAACTTTCACTATGAGTGAAAAGAAGGCAAGAAATTTCTAAACGCTATGGAAAAGTGATTGGAATTCAAAGAAAAGGAGCCCCACAAGACTCATTCAAAGCAAATGTACACAGAACAGTGAAAAGAACTTGATAACAACATGAAGTTGAGATGGATACAAAACTTGAACAGGACAAGCAAGATTCAGTTGTGCACCCAGAATTTTTTCAACAGGACAAGTGTGCTTTTGAAAACACTGGCATAGCTTATTCTATTCGGGAGGAAATTTTTGGCCTGGGACAAAAGTAATGAGCAGCTTATAAGGAACAGAAGTTAGATATAAATTTATTCCAAATGTGTGCCTCCAGCTCTTTATTGTAGCCTAATTTTTGATGTCATGTCGTCAATCAACACAAATGATGAGAAGGAGTTAAATATAGGGCAAGACGTTTCCAATCAAAGACCCAACAAGATATTTTTATATGTGTCATCAAGCTGGAATGTGTTATACCATTAGTTACGGATTCCAGTGACATTGTTAAGACTGCCTGGGAAAATTTTACATTTAATGCAAGAGAGATCTTGGTGGAAATACTACCAACATCATCTTCTGTATTTGAGCTATATAAATAGTTGACATTCAATTGCACTGAATAACTTCTTAATATATCAAGAATTAGTGTAGTTCTTGTCAAAAGTTACAATGACTATTTGAAAGTATAGTTCACAAGGGTCCAGGAATAAGGAAGCCAATCTCTAGCAAAAGCCAAAGGAAGTGCCTTATTTCATGTGGTCATAGTCAACCAAAGCTGCTTGTATTCCCAGTTGATCCTTCAATATAAAAAAGGAAACAGAGGCTTTTTCCTTTGGGATGGTACAAGGATTACCATTTCTTAGAATACAATATTGAGAAAGATCCTGCCTTCTGCTTTGTGTGTTTTCCTTTCTCTAGTGGTTCCAGGAGTGACCAATCCAAAAAGGCTTGGGTGGAAGACAGTCTGTGGCAATGTCACAAAATTAAGAGCAAAGTAAAGGCAAAGAAAGGAAAACTGGCAAGTAATTTTTCCTCCAAGTCACACAATGCAGCTTTGTCAAGTTTTTGTCACTTCGTCAGTAACAGTAGTCATGTGTATTTACTGCTTGATAAAAGCATTCAGACTGAGGTTTTGCAGCAAGCAAAAGGTGAAGAGACAAATAGAAAAATTGAGAAAATATTTCGGACATTGCAAGGGCCCTAGTGTGACAGGCATTGGCTTTAGGAAAACTGAAGAACAAAATGACAACTTTGTTCAAATTGTTCAACTTCTAGCAAGATATGTGGCAGCTCTTGATACCCAATATAGACAATATAAATTTACCTATTTATGCACAATTCCTCAGAACGAGTTCATTAATTTTATTTCAGCAGAAGTTAGGGAGAAGATCCTCAGCAAAATCTTGGACTCAGAATTTTATTCTTTGCTGGCAGATATGATAATTGATACTCCATATTCTAAAAAGGATTCTAAACTTTGAATTTATTGCTTGCCTCATGTTTATGAAAAAAAAAATCATGTACAAGATCAGGATAGCAACAGAAAAACTTGAAGAAGAGTAGATCCACATCATCAATGCAATTGAGATGCTTGAAACTATGAAGAAAGTTTTTGAAAGAATATTGGAGGATGAAATGAACAATTTAATTGACAGTGCTAAAGTGATTACCAGAATGAGAGAAGTCAATCCAGAGAAAGTCAATGAGAGAAGGCAGATTCGGTCAGACATCATCATCAGTGACTTGGACCATCTCATTTTGACAGCTGAGCTCAAAGTCAAGCCAAGATCTCAATATATCAGTTCTATCAACATCATTTGAGAATCTACTGCTATTTAATTAGAGTTTGATGCTTTCAGTTTTGCCAAGATACTACTTGCTTCAGAAGTCCTAGGCAAAGAATAATTTCTGGCAACATCTTAAGCATGCTAATCGCTTTTGCAGATTGGCTGCAACAGCACTTGTTGCAGTTACTGCTGCCAAAGAACATTTAGCAAGCTCAAGTTTGTTAAGACTTTGCTGAGAACTGCCATTGTTGTTTCTTGACTATATTCCCTCATTTTGTTGTCAAATGAAAAAGACCTCACTGATGCCATTGACTTAAACAAGATTGTCCAGCTGTGGTCCACTCTGTATATAGCAGTTCTTAGTTATGCATATTAAAATGAGGAATTCCGTTTTAGCTTCTTGTTTGTTTTGTAGATAGGTATAAATGATCTAGGAGTCATTTAAATGAGGAGATCTCACCCCCCCTGGCCTGGATGCTTTGAGCCATCCCTGTCTGCCCAGTAGAATTGCTACATTTGAGAAATTTCACAAATGAACTGTCAAAACAAACAAAACCATGAAAATAAGTAGGCTGTATAATTAGTAGGCCTAATCTAAAAATGTCCATCTTTTTGTTTTAACGTGTCTCCTTTTAGAGAGCCACTATGCTACAGCTTTACAATTTTTCTCCATTATATCAATCTAGGCAAGTCATATGTTATAGTCTAGCTCCTATACTAAACTGATTATCTTCTCCTTCTTTAATTCTTCTCTGTGTGTGGTTGAATGCATAATTTTGCAAAATATTATTTGAAATTATTTTTTTAAAGTGTACTGTACAATAAAGGAAGGAAATATGATAATCTGACTGGCCAAATAGAACATTAAGCATATTATAAAGTAAAAATATCATTGTTTCAGAGTTTTCTTTTAGTTTTTATATATATATTCCTAGTTATATATCCTTAAAAAAGGTACAAATTAAGTGAATCATTTAGCATCCCAAGATCAGTTGATTACTAACCATAAAAATAAAGCTAATTTACTAATTGAACAGTTTAAGTCAGTATTCACACCTCCAGATGATACAACTGTAACAGATGAGCCAAATTATCTTATTGATGGCTCTATGCATACCCTCAGTCTTGATTCTATAAACAGTTGAAAAGGCTGAATCATAATAAGTCAAATGGTCCTGATGGCATTTCCTCCAGACTTATGAAGGAAGCAAGTTCAATTTAGCTGAGCTGCTAACTAAGCAATTCCAAAGTTAGACATTTTAGAAGTAAGGGATGGAGATGACTAGAGACTGACACATATTAAAACGTCTAAAGGGGGTAACAAAGATTTAGCTGGGAACTATAGACTAATTAGTGTAACATCAGCTGTGGAAAAAGTGTTGAAAAGTCTTTTATCAAGCACCTTGATTCTATTGAGCTGGTCACCCCAAATTAACATTGCTTTAGACAAAGAAAATCAACTGAGATAAACTTTCTAGATGCCTATAAATATGTAACTGAACTTATTGATCAAGAAGTGGATGTAGATGCCATGCTTCTTGACTTTTATGAGGTGTGTCACAGAAGACTGAAAATAAAACTATATGCTAGTAGTATTGATTCAGTTCCAACCAGCTGGATAATGACCTTCTTGACAAATAGGAATCAAGCAGTCAAGGTTGATGGTGCTGGAGGCTAATCTTTCTTTTCTGGAATTGCAACAGTAATAATTAAAGTTCCACAAGGTACTGTGATTGAGCCAACATTGTGTAATATCTATATTGATGATGCCCCATATGTAGTCATGAACACACTAAGCCTTTATGCAGACAATTCTATAATCATTGGCCTATAATTCTATAATGCAGAAACACCTTGAGCTGAACATCTAAAAGTGCACAACTATCCATTTTGGGATAACTAATCCTGGTCATGTATACATATAATAACTGATATGTATGAAATAAAACACAAAGTCAAATTATTTCTGCAACCACTGAAGAAAGAGATCTTGGGCTTATTATAAATAGCAAGCTGAAATTCACATCCTACACAAGAATGGTTATTGGTAAAGAATCACAAAGACTGGGTTAACAAAAAGGACAGTATCTTCCTGAGCTTTACAGACAATGCTTGAGCTATACAAAGCCCTAGTTTGGCCTGTCATAGAGTATGGAATAACTTTTGCTTCCCCAATTAATAAGGATGATGTAGCTGTACTTGAGTCCATTCAAAGAAAGGCCACAAAAAAGAAAGGTCACAAAATGCAGAGAAGGGTGCAAAAGTCTTGACTATCCTTCAAGATTAACAAAGCTTAAGCTACCTTTACTAATTTATAGAAAACATAGGGGAGACATGGGTAAATATGCATTTTTCAATATAATTTAGCTAGGATGAAAGTGAATACATCACTTGATGCCTTTTTATATGTTCTTTTGTAGTTCAATAATCACTTTGGGTGGAAATTACATTTTTAGCCCTTGATGGGGCTCCAAAAGGTGAAATAGTTCATAGTAACTAAAAGTTTGAAACATGTTTCTAAATAAAACTGCCTAGTAAGAAAAAATTGCCATTTGTAGCTAATTCAGGAATTGTACTCATTATCTTCCTTAGTCTTAAAATACCTGAAAAACAAAAGACATCAAAAACGAAAACTAATTCTTTAAATTAATTAAGTAAATGTGCACAACCATATATGTTTTAAAACATTGGAAAAGAGTGTTGTTTTTTTATAGGCTCTCACCAACCTTAAAATGAAGAACATGTGTTAAAAATCAGGAGAAAGTGAGTGAAAAAATACATCATCATGGAGCTCTAAAAAGTGTAACTTCCCTTAATGCTATAGCATAAGAAAAACACAGCCATTAATTGGAAGTAAACTGGGTAACAATCTAGTGATTAGATGAGTAAATATGGGCTAACCCTAACATCTTGTTAACAAATAGGAATTGGAAAGAAGTCTATGTATCATGGATTAGATAAAACTCTAAGCTAGACATTGGCTTATGAAATTACTAATTAATAATATTAACATTATTCAACCATTCGAATTATTAGTCATTATAATGCTATGAATTATTAGTTGTTATGATGCTATAAGAACATCTTATTTGAAAGACCAATTATTCTATTTTGCCATATTTATCCTTTCCAAATATTTATTCCAAAAGTTTCACTTCAAAAACCAATAAAAGAAATGAAGACATGACACATTCAAAAGTGACAAAGACAGATTGTAAATAACTTTTTTCAGCCTTGGCTAGATTGTCTAGCAGCAAATACAAGATACAGAATGACACTACAGAACAGAGCATAATTATATGCAATTGGATGATTGGTCATCCAAGCCATGGCTTTAAGAATGGGATGGAGCCAACATGTTTGCTCAACATCTTGACTAACCAGTACCTACAGGGCAATTCCTTGTTTGCTGGACAATGCAATTTAAGGTAATATGAAATATTGCATAATGGAAAACTCAAGACATTTCTTTAAATAATTTATTTGTAGGCTTCTGCAAAATCTTTGAATATCAAATTAACTGAATTATTTTCTGCATATTCTTTTTCATGGTTTAATTTAGAAACACTGGTGAAACTTTTTCTGCAAGAAAACTGACCTTAAATATATTATAACAACCAAAATAGAAAATCCTGGTTTTCAGGTGCAGATAGACCTGAGATGGATTAAGGTGGCAAATCATGTTTTCATTTTGGATGTCTTTGGACCTTTAATAGTATAATTTTTTGAAAACAAATTTGCATGAATTTCATAAAGCTTGAAACCCCACAAAATGTCATCACAGCAAAACTGACAAGGGGTTTTTTGCTCTTTTAAAAAATTTCTACAAATTATTTTCATATTAATACTAAACAAATAAGTTCCAATAGGGATAAGTAGCTGTCTAATAAAAGGACCTATTTGTTAGTCACAGAAAGGCAGTGTGGTCTTGAAAAAATACAAACATAACAACCCTGTACTATTAAGACTAATGAAAATAATAATTGCCATCCTTGGATCAGCTACCAATGGCAATTTTTTCTCACTAGCCAGTTTTTTTAGAAACACATTTTTAAACTTTTGGTTGCTGAGTCCTATTGGCACTTTAATGGGTCAAAATGTAATTTCTCCTAGAAGCAATTATTGAATTATAAAAGAACATAAAGAAATACATCAAGTGATATATTCACTTTCATCTTAGCTAAATCATATTGAAAATTACATATTTAATAAGAGATGATTCTGACTAAGAAGTTATTAACTGCTGATACCCTTCATCTTATCTCTAGCTAAACTCCCAGCAAAAGACTAGAAGCCATTCATTGAAGTTGTTTGGAAGAGGGCCCAGATTTGTACAGCCAACCACTTCTTCTCCAATATAATTGTGTCCTACTTAATAATAGAATTGAGTTCAGTGACTGATGAAACAATAATGGTCCCTATCATCAGTCTCATCAGTGTTTACTATGACTGGCATATGTAACCATGCAGGGATGTAGCTTCAGCATTTTTATTGTGGGGCAAGAGGGGTCAATATCCAGAGAGTGAAGGGGCATGAGCTATACGATAAATTTTTCTCCAAACTATTGAGAGGTAACAGTTCCCTTGATTCCCTCAAATGACGCCACTGAAATCATGGAAGACAGAGTGGGAATGCAGCCAATTTGAGTCATTATCATTGCTCACTATCATGGGATTCACCTTAGTGACTATACAATGTGGTTGAAGGAAAATAAGGTTATTAATATATCTATAAGTGAACTGATTATAACAATTGGAAAGAGTAAAAGAGGAATTAAGTAGTCTAATGTATTTGCCTTGTCCTTATGTTGATTGTGGAATTCTATATGTTTAAGCAGCATTCACAAGTGTGTCTAGCTAGAATCCCATGTCTAGCCAGAATTCAATGTCTAGGCAATGACTGTTCACAAATTAAACTTGGTGCTTAGCTAAAACTACAAATTTAGTTTTGAATTGTCATTCCTAGCCAATCAGAGAGTTTATGCAGGCAAAACTTTCAAATTGTAATCCCTATTTTTACTGTCACAAGATAATGGATGAGATAAGCAAAACAATTGCATTAATGTGCTTCACTATTATGTCTGGTGCTATGTATTTGCCTAAAATGAAAAAACAATTAATGAGAAAACAAAAATTATATTTCAGTTTTAAAATGTAAACATAAATGATGAAAATAATGAAACTTAACACATTCTGATTGGCAGTAATAAAAAATCCTAGAAATTGAGTTCTAGAGTCTGGAACTAAATGTCTAGCCAAGCATGTCTAGCTAAGTGCCAAATTTTACTTATGAAAGGTTGTTGCTTAGACATGGAATTCTGGCTAGACACATGTCTAGATATGGGATTCTAGCTAGACATGCTTGTGAATGCTGCTTTAAGTTATTTGACCTGATTTTGAAAGACTTGTTCACTGGGTTTGGTATCAGTGTACAGTTGAGGCTGTTGAGACAGAAACACTATAGCCTAAAATTATGAAAACAGAATTTAAAAAAATCCTACATTACTTACTTATATTATTTCTAAAAGCACTTTACTTTACTTTACATTTCCTCTAATGTAAAAACATAAAAAACATATAGCCTGAATCAGTGGTAAATTTTTGGCTGTTCATGTTATTGGCTTACAAATAAAGTAAACATACCACTCAATGCCTTTTTTTATGTTCTTTACAAATATAATAATCATTTTTGTTGGAAATGAATTTTAGACCTACCCCTATATATACCAATTCTGGGTATATATTTGCACATTAGGGGGGGGGGGGGTAAAGTTTACACTTACCTCTCAATTACATCAGAAATAAACTTCACCCCAACCCCCTAATGTGCAAATATATACCCTGAATTGGTATATATAGGGGTGGGGGTAAAATTCATTTCTGACACATATGATTGTTATATTTGGAAAGAGCATAAAAAAAGGCCAAAAGTGGTGTGTTTATTTTATTTGTAAGTCAATAATATGAACTGCCAAAAATTTATCAAATTAAGGGCTAGACACAAGTAGCTGATTTCAGGAACCAATTATAGCAAGGGTGTATTCCATGTCAAGTCATTCTAATTAATGATGCTAAGAGGTGGGGCTTAGTGATGTTTTTTGATAATTAATCATCATTAATTACATTCTAGACAAGAATGTACAGGGCTTTAGAGCTTTAGGCATGTAATTAGGTAAATTTCTACCAAATCATATTATTGAGTTAGGAATAAAGTGAATACACCATTTGATGCTTTTTTTT
>JAQQPU010004175.1:20386-41209 GCA_029168905.1 Artemia sp. Kazakhstan ARC1039 | reverse complement strand
TAGATATCCATATGGATATCTAATAGTGACCAGGGAAACCAGCTTTGTCTTTGTATAAAAACTTTCTAAGCACATCAGCCTAGAGCTAGGTTCCCTGTTAGTTACATTCTGTCCAAGAATAGGCAGGTGGCCGACTACTGGGTGTCTTACCCTATTACATGGGTTAATATAACTGCTTGGCATTGGCCTACCTTCCTAGGATAGGCTATGTTTTAGGCCCTGGATTCATTACTGTATGTTTCATTTCCCTAATCTAATCCCTTTCAAAGATATCAAAAAGTAGTTTGTCTAAAATTTTACTGGCTACATTTCCTATACTCTTTCTCTTTCTTGATTTCTTTAATGCTGATGCAATTAGGCTAACAGGTATTAGGAGGGAAAAAAGATTGATGTATGGCAAAATGTCGGGGAAACATAAAATTTGTGCTAAATATTTGCAGATTAGATAGGGATGGGAATGAAATAAAGTGAACTGGTTTTTTAGGAATGGCATAGACTAAGTAAGGATTTTGCAATTTTTTAAAGGTTTGTTTTCAAAACTTTGTATGGTTTCCGTCTCAACAGCCCTCACTTTATACTGATACCCATGTCTCCTGCTAAATGCAGATGATCGTTGGGTTTAAAAAAAATACATATTGACTTGGACACACTAGCCTAGGTCTACCTTAAAAGAATGATTCTTTTGCTCAATGAAAAGACAATATTAATTGGGGTCTAGTGTGAGATTTTCCAAATTTACCGAAAATAGTATAATATGGTTCTGAAAGCCATGCAACAAATTTAATCTTCATATAAAACAATAAAATCTATAAACCTCAACATCATCCATAGAACTCCCGCCAATATTATATGCTGATTCTTCATCAAAGATAGTAGTACAGTGTTATCGATAGCTTGAAAGCCTGTCCCATTTACATTAAAGTAAAATAAGAGGCAAAGTTCTCGGTAATTTTTTCTTTTTGTTCCATTTTAGGAAATAACCAGGATGAAAATCATAAGAATTTCCATGTTCACAAGAAGAATACAAATTCATAATCTGTGATAATCATAAGAAGAAGATTTTCGTAAATTGAGCTATTAAAACTGTCTTAATCTCTAACATACGACATGAAATAACATTTCATTCCTTTCAAGTTTTATTCTAATTTTGTAACAAAAAAACTTGTTATTTGGCTCACAGATTTTATGCAGATTCCGATTCCTTAAAGTAAGGTTGGAGTAAGAATACGATATCGTCTGAGTTTGGTCAGCTAAACTAACCCACTATTCAAAATAAAGTTAAAAGATTAATTTTTTTAAGCAAGCCAGTAAAAACGGTGCAATTAACCAAACTTCATATGACCCTACTCCAGTGCAAAATTTGACACCCCAAATGCAAGTAAAATCAAAATTTTACTAGCGTGCCGCATTAATGCAAACTTTGAGATAATTACAGGTTGTTCCAAACGAAAATAATATAATTGTAAGTTGAAAAATTTGGAATCTTTTTTCTTTGAATTCTGCAATTGCGGTATTTATTCTTGTCTCGGTTTGGAGTTTAAAGTATTTCTGGGATCTATATTTTTTATCTGAAATACTTTACAGATTTTTAGCTTTTTTGACTTATAAAATGACCTTTTGATTATTTCAAAGCATTTTCCCAAATAGTATTATTTGATTGTGAAGAATTGTGATTCCCAGATGAATGCTCATTTAGCACTCGGATGATTTACAAATAAAGTGTCCAAGAAATCCATAAAATTATATTTATAGATCTATATACTTATTATTTTACATGTTACATTTTGTAACATATAAAAGTGGGAGGATTTTGTAAGGAAAGATTTAATGGAAATGGGAGTTTTTTGGGAAGTTATAAAGAGGGAGGCTTTAAACAGTTTTGGACGGAGTAGGAGCTTACGTATCTGTGCTGTCCTCAGGTGGCTGGGGTGCTTCAGTGAGCTGTTAATAGTAGTTGTAGTAATAATTAGGTGAAATGATCTTTTTGAGCTAGGAGGCTACGGTGGCAAAAATACAACACCGAGTCACGTTTCTATTTAGCGTTTTACAGGCATACTAAAGAGTTAGTTAAACAACAAAACCGAGAGAAACAGTATTTTTCCCTTTTACTTGTTGCATTATTTCCCAATTGATTTGTAAAACATTAAATAGAAGCATGGTTGTAGACAGTCCCAAAACCTCCTGAATATTTTAAAAATTACACTAATGCTTGAGTAGAGGAATTTCTCTTTGAAGTTTATCAATAATGTTAGGGTATGCGTAAAATTGGTTTCAGATAATAGGATTTGTAATATAACTAGATAGATTGAATCGATTGTACTTTGATTATTGAAGTTGGTTACGAGAAATGGGGGGGGGGGGGTATCTACACTGGAAGTGGTTTAATGATTTTAATTTTTACTTCGAATATCTAATCAAAACTCCAACAATTCTCCAAATTCTTTTATTTGCAATTGAAACACCTAAAAAGCGCAGGTAGCGTTCTATTTTATAAGCTTTGGGATTTATGTGCTAACAAATCAAACAGAGTGTGGTAACGAACTGTAAGTATGGAGCTACAAGGCTCAATAGTAACCGAAACTCTAGAAACAGAATTTTGACATCAAACGAAGTATCATCGACTTATTATGTTGATCCCAAATATACAAGATTCATTAAGCTTAGTTTTACCCATAAAAGGCTAAGAAGCCATGAAAAATTGTCTGATTTTTGAAAGAGGGAGGAAACATCCCCTAAAATTTAAAGAATTTTAATTAAAGTCAAATCATTGGATTTGGCGTATCAGAGAATCCTACTGTTGAGGTTTCAAGCCCCTATCTGCAAAAGAGTTAAATTTAGTATTATTTACCAGAAGGAAAATCCCGGATGCGTGTTAATTTGTTTTTTTACCCAGGTGCGATCGTATCGAATCAACGGTTCTAGAGCATCGGGAGAGGGTTCATTTGAACGGAAATTAAAATTTCTGGTGTACCTTTTATGTGATTAAGAAGATCGAACGGCCACTAGCCCCCTTCCTTCGTCCCCTTTTCCTCAAAGATTGTTCAATCAAAAGTTTGGGATAACTATTTTAAGGTTCCAAAACTATACCTTTAGATTTTGTGTTATCCACGCAGCCCCTGAGGATAGCTCTGGGGATAAAAATCCTCTAATGATATATAAGGAAAGTACGATCTATGAAAACCAGTTTCATAGCCACAAAAGCAAAATAGTTTCTATATTTTCTGGGAAGAAAGTGGGGGTTTGGATGGACAAGGAAAAAATAGAATTATTTGGATTAGATCACCGATAACCAATTTTCAGCGCTCAGGGTATAAGCCAAGAGTACCATTTCAGGAATATAGAGGGACAAAAAGGATTTTGTTCTATTCCATGCGAGAGGAGTAGCTACAGCAGTTTCATTGGAGGGGGGGGGGAAGGCAAGAGAGATCCATACCCGGACAGTCAAACGGCATGGGCTATGTAATAATTTTTTTCTCCAAATCATTTTTTTTTGGGGGGGGGGTAATCCCCCCACCCGAAACGACAGCCCTGTTTTCTGCCTAAAGATGCCAAAAGGTATTTATCAAAATTTCAAGGGTAATTTTCGCTTGAGAAAAAACTAAACATCAATCTAAAGATATTTTTCCACATCTAGGGGGGGGGATTTTACTTCCTTCCTACAGGTGCGTCTATACTGAAAATGATAAAGAAATGAAAAAATCATTTATTATACTAATAAAGGGTATTATAATTCGAGTTATTTCTAGTCAAAAATCTGGTAATTAATGTGTTGATTTAGTAATTTTTTTCAAGAATCTAGTGATTTTTTCTTAGGAGTGGCAACACTGTACATTACGAGAAAAGGCAGATAGTTTAAAATTTAAGACAACATGGATCTTTTAACTTTAGTTTTACTTTTTGTTCTAGTAGTTGTATATGCAAATGTACCAGTTTCCAAGTATTTTATTAAATATGGAGTATATTTTTCTGTGGTTATGATTGCTTCCTTGATTGTGATACCAGTTGCTATGGTTAGACCAAAGAATTGCAAGAATACAAGGTGATTTTTTCTTTATGTCAAATTTTAACTAAAAACAGCCCAAGTCCGTAGAGATTCATTTGATTAATTTATATCCTTTCCAAGATCAACTAGTACTGCTTATATAGAATTTTACCTACTGTTGTTTCACTGTACATTATAAAAACACAATTGTAACAATTTTGTAGGCCTAGTTAGTTTTGACCATAGGCTATAATTCACATAATTTAGCTAGGAAAAAAGTGAATGCATCACTTAATGGGGCAAAACTTGGTAAAATTCTACTTTAGCTACTTTTGGCTATCTTGGAATGGGGTTAGGTTAGAAAAATGAAACTTTCAGGAATGGGTCTACAGGCTAAAGTATGTCCTGGGAAGGTATTTTGAAGTACCTACCTCCACTCCTTCTCCCTCTAGAGGGTCCTGAAATTTGCCTACATGACAGGTCTAGGCTATACCCATTGAAATTTTGACAAAACTACATTTTACCTTAATTTTCAGTTATCAGTTTCTTTTTCTCTGGCTTAAGCTCTGAAAATGCAATTTCAGTTATTTGAGCAGAATTTTAAGCCATATAAATAGTTTATTTCCAAAATATAGGAAATGTATTTGCATATCTTTAAAACCTTATAAATTGGGATTGAGCAAAGTTGTGAAGCTGAAAACAATTTTGTTGTACTTCATTTAAGCAGAAGATTTATTTTGCAAGGTTTCACTTCTATAGCTCACATATTTTTAAAGCTTATCAAAGGTCCAGACCCTCTAGAGGGAGAAGGAGTGGAGGAGGGTACTTCAAAATATCTTCCCAGGGCATACTTTAGCCTGTAGACCCATCCCTGAAAGTTTCATTTTCTTAACCTAACCCATTTCCAAGATAGTCAAAAGTAGGTAAAGTAGAATTTTACCCAAAACTCTAGTTTAGCTAATTTTTGGTAAATTTCTAGTTTAGCTACTTTTTGCTATCTTGGAAAGGGGTTAGGCTAGAAAAATTAAACTTTCATGGATTGGTTTATAGACTAAAGTATCTCTCAAGAAGGAATGTTGAATTTTCCATCTCCACTCCTTCTCCCTCTAGAGGGCTTTGACCTTTGATTATCCTTAAACAAATTTGTGCTAGCTTAATAAGCTAAGTAAAACCTTGCAAAATAGATCTTCTGCTTAAATAAAGCACAAAAAACTGTTTTCAGCTCAAAAACTAATCACATCTCCTAAATTAGAAAAAAAACATTGATATGTTTTGAAATTATACTCAAATAACTGAAATTACATTTTCAGAACTAAAACCAGAGAAAAAGAAACTGATAACTGAAAATTAATATAAAATAGTGTCTTGTTCAAATTTCAATAGGTATAGTGTATAGACCTGTCAAGTAGGAAAATTTCTAAGACTTAGAAATCAGAAGAGAGATAATATAGAAGCTTGGCAATACCTTCTCATAGTATTTTTTTGGCCCTAGATTCATTACTGAAAGTTTCATTTTCCTAACCTAATCCTTTTCCAAGATAGCAAAAAGTAGTTAAACTAGAATTTTATACTTGATGCTTAATGCTCCTTCTAAATCCAAAAATAATCTTCAAGAGTACATTCTATTCAAAGAATTTGAAGTACCTACCTTTGCTCCTTCTTCCTCCAAAGGATGCTGATCTTTGTTGACCTTTTACCTTAAATTGCACTAGCCAGCGATAAGGACGAATCCTGTAGATGCCGGTCAATGATGATGGTGGCTCAGCTCATTGGGCACATCCCAAACTGTGCGCCATGGCTTGCTGCACCAATCTCTGTCAACAGCTGACTTGAAGGCTTCAGTATTAGAGGACATGACTGCATTCTGGCTAAGGGAATTCCATAAGCCAACCACACGGTTGGAGAAAAATTTGTTTTGCAGCCTGGTATTAGCGTGTTTCTGGTAGAGCTTTAGGGGGTGCCCTCTTGTTCTTGACAAACTATCTAACTGGAATAAGTCAGGGATGATATTGTGGTTGCAGATCAATTTGAATGTCATCAATACATCTCCTCGCTTACGTCAGTATGTGAGAGATGGTATTTTGAGCCTCTGGAGTCTGGTAGAATATGGCAAATTTTGAAAACCCCTTATGCATTTTGTTGCTCTCCGCTGCACCAATTCCAGAATCAATTGGTCAAGCTTGTTAACTGGCGTGGCAATGGACATCCCAAATTCTAATTTTGGACGGATCAGACCCTTTAGGAGCTTAGTAATCACTGCTGGAGATCTACTGCAGAACGTTCTCTTTATTATACTGAGAGTTTGGTTGGCTTTGGCTACTGCAGACTGCGTGTGTAAGTTGAATTTGAGCTTGTTATCAACCAAGACTCCCAGATCATTTTCGCAGTAACTGGTTGTAAGTGGCTGTTTAAAACCACAATTGGATTCCATAAAATAGGTTTTAGGTCGCCAGGTTTTTGCCCACGTTGAGAGTGCGTTGAGATCTGCTTGGATGTCTTTGGTACTTTGGGGGTCATAAATCAGACCAATTATTTTGGAATCATCAGCATATAAGCAAATCTTATTCTTTATGATTGAAGATGCATCATTAATATAGATGTTGAATAGAGTTGGGCCCAAAACTGTGCCTTGGGGTACTCCACTTTCTACATCTGCTGATTCTGAGAAGAAAATTGATCCACCATCCCCAAATACTCTTACCACCTGCTTCCTGTTGGTAAGAAATTGCATCATCCAATTTATGACTTCATCGTGGAGGCCTATTGCATGGAGTTTAGAATTTAGCCTCCTATGACATACTTTATCAAATGCTTTCGCTAAGTCTAATAATATCATATCAACTGGGGATCCCGTGTCCATAAGTTCTGTGACATGCTCGTAAGCATCAATGAGGTTAGCATTGTAAGCATCAATTTTATAGGGTAAAAGAACTGGTATGCAAATGAGCCAAAATTATGTAAGATTCAAACCTTCATATCTTGTTACCAAATAGGAATTGAGAAGAATTTCAATTATTTATATTTAGCTATTCATATTAATGAATTGCTACAAATCTAAGCTATGCATCAGTATGGTTATTAGTTTATTGACTTAGTGACAGTGAGATTATTTGTTTATTGACTTACCTAGACAATCAATAAACAACTGTTTCATGAAGAAATAAAATAGGACTAAGAACAGGGCAAGTAATAGCTGTCATGGGGCCTTGTGCTGTGCAATCCTGGGCACCCTGATTTGTTCCTAAGTTGTTTTTTTAAGTACGCAATACAGTATGCAATTTGGTTCTTATGAAAAACACTGTAAAATTAATTTATATTTTTTTTTATGTTTAACTTTTAACCTTGACATGAACATTGACAAAGCTAGAACATTAGAATGTGGCTATCTTATAAACTGAATTAACAAAATAATCATTTTTTTTTTGTAAATCATAACTTTAGTTTTTTTAGTTCTCAACTTGTATTTTTGTAGGCATAGGCCTAAATGTCTTAAATTTTTTTTTTTTTTTTTTTGAAGTTAAAGAAAGTTATTTCTTGTCAAAGAAGTACATTATGTTATTTTAAGGAATTATTGGATAGGCATGATAAATTAGTTGTAGTTATTTTTTTTTTGTATTTCGCTAACAATTTTGATGCACCAAAATCCTGCTTTACTTTTAAAATATCCTTATTTACAACAAAGTCTTCTTTCTGGTCTTCCTTGTGGTAAAGTCACCAATGATGGTGTTCAGGCAAGCTTCTCTTGCAAGGTTTGTCTCCACTACTAAAACACCCAGCCTTGAAAGTCTATCTTGACACATTTTTTGAGTGTAAGACATTTTTTACATTTAGAAACAAATTTACCAAATTCAAAATTTTGATTTTGTTTATGAGCTCAAATGATGGTAACTTTTTTCACCAAAGTTAGCAGAATATATTAACTGCAGGTTAATCAGCTCATCAGTAAGTTCAATTCTTAAATTTCTTTGGTACTTCTGAACTGTATAGTTTTTAGCAGTTTTAAAAAAGGTTCCTATTCTAATTAAATAGCCCTGGTTTTTACAGAGCTGTTCTTGAAAAATTGAGAAGAACAGTCAAACTTTAGCATAAAGAGCAATATATTGAGGAGGGGGACAGCCCCTTCACATACAGAATTTCTGTTTATTTTGAGTTTTGATGTTTCTCCTTGCTTTCAGTTGAACAACTTTTTTTTAGATCTGACTTCTAATTGTTTTAAATATTATACTGGTAAATTCAGCTCACCCTCCATGAGAAATTCCCTTCCCCTTTCTGGGAAACTTCTCCAACGAAAGTTCCTTCTATGTGAAATAGACACCCCCATAACATTCTTTCCAGACAATTCCATCCTCACTAAAAGTCCCCCCTCCCTTTCTATAAAATTTCTTGTAGAAGATTCAGCCTGAAAAATTCTTTTTGGTGTACTTTTATTTGGAAAAGACCTTAAGTTCTAATCATTTTTCCAATCACTCCAGAACCCTCCTTGCTTTCCATAGAAATTATTTCCTGAAAATCCAAACATGCTGAAAATTTCCCCTGGACAATTCCCCCAGAACATCTACATACAAAATTGAGTTGGTAAATAGAAAGTAAGACAAATAAAAAAAAATTGTAGAAATTCTGTCAAATGGCCCCAGTGCAAAATTTTCCCTGGAAGGTTTATCCCTGGTAACTAATACTAGGATATACATAAATAATGGGCAAATTTTGTAACTTGGATACCTATCCCCAGGGGCTGGGGGGAGGGGCCATGTTATCTCAAAAGGTATAGTTTTGGGACTTTTCAAATATGTTGAACAAAATGGCTATCTCAAACTTTTTGCTCCCCCATTTTTTTGGGCACACGGGGGTGGGGGGGGGGGGGGGGCTAGTTGCCCTCCAATCTTTTTGATCACTGTAAAAGGGTACTAGAACTTTATTTCCCATTCAAATGAGCCCTCTCCCAATGTTCTAGGACCATTAGTTCAATACAATCACCCCTGAAAAAAAATAAACACTCATCTGTGATCTTTCTTCTGATTAAATAAAAAACGTTTTTCAACTAAAAGCAAGGAGCAACATTAAAACTCAAAATGAAGAGAAATTGTTCTGTATATGAAGGAGTTGCCCCCTCCTCAATACGCTGCTCTTAATGCTGAACTTTTTAGCATTTTTATAAAGCTTCCTACTGTAATTAATGGCCTTGTGCTTTAGGAGCCATTTTAAAAAAAACTGGGACAAAAAGTCAAAATTTAGTGTAAAGAGCAAGGTATTGGGAAGGGGGCAACCTTTTCATACAAGAAGTAATTTCTGTGTATGTTTTGAATTTTGTTCCTTACTTACTGTAAAAAAACAACCATTTTTTAAATTTAGTTTCTAGTCGTTTTTCAAATAATGCTGGCAAAATATAGCTCACCCTGCATAAAAAAGTCCCTTTCCTCATGGGAAACTCCTCCATGGAAAGTTCCTCCCATGTAAAATATACACTTGTAAAAATACGTCCAGGCAATACTGTCTTTGCTGAAAATCCCCCCCCCCCCTCTGTAAAATTTCTTGCAGACAATTCATTCTGAAAAAGTCTTCTTAGCATAATCTCATTTGAAAAAAAAACTTAATTTCTAATCAAGAAGATTATCCCAATTGCTCCAGAAATCCCCCTTCCATGAAAATTTTTCCCCAGAAATCCAAACCCACTGAAAATTTCCCCTGGACAATTCCCTCTGAACATCTCCACTTGCAAAACTGAGTTGGCAAAGAGAAAGTACTACAAATAAAATAATTTCTTATTGGAATTCTGTCAAATCCCTCAGTAAAAAACTTTCTCTGGAAAGTTCACCCCTGGAAATTCCTCTCCCTGTTGGAAATCCCATGGAAACCCACTCTAAGCCCAAAATCCCCCCCCCCCCCAAAAAAAAAACAAAACAAATACTATACATAAAAATGGGCAAATTTTTAACTTAAAGACCTATCCCCAGGGGCCATGGGGGTCATATTAGTTCCAAAAGTATAGTTTTTGGACCTTTTGTCTATGCTAAACCAAATGGCTATCTCAAAATTTTGACTGGGACAATTTTGGAGAAAAAAGGGGTGTGCAAGTGGCGCTAGTTGCCCTCCAATCTTTTTGGTCACTTAAAAAGGAACATTGTTTGAATAAGCCCTCTCTTGATGTTCTAGGCTCATTTGTTTGATGCAATCACCCCTGGAAAAAAGAACACACATGTATGATTGTTCTCCTGATAATACAAATTCTATAAATACAAAATTCTACAGTTTGCAGATACAAGCTTGAAACCTCTGCAGTAGGGCTCTTTGATATGCTGAATGGAATGGTGTGATTTTTATTAGGATTCTTTGACTGTTAGGGGTTGTAAAATTACCATAAAATAAAAATTTGGTAAGCAAAATTGGTAAAATAAGGTAAAATTGGTAAAACAAGACAAAATGTGGTACTCCTTAGAAAATCTAGAGTAAAATTCCTTTTTAAGCATCACTTTCAGCTTTTAATGGAGATTTTTGATGATTCTGATTTTCCTGTGCCTAAAAAAGGTAATACTGCTTCTTCTAGAGTCTCATCAATTTAATTAACAGTCTAGTTTATCCCTTTGGTAATCTTG
The DNA here is from genome assembly GCA_029168905.1 of Artemia sp. Kazakhstan ARC1039. Taxonomy (NCBI): domain Eukaryota; kingdom Metazoa; phylum Arthropoda; class Branchiopoda; order Anostraca; family Artemiidae; genus Artemia; species Artemia sp. Kazakhstan ARC1039. The sequence goes on along the minus strand of JAQQPU010004175.1, from coordinate 30,637 downwards.
TGCCCAGTGTAATACCTCAGCACTTGGACAGTCAGCGCCTGGTTTCAGACATCTATTTTGTAAAATAAGAAATCTACAATTATTTGGGAGCAAAATCATGCTAGCAATTTTTTTCTACATTTAGACCTAAGAAATGTTATCCTAACAGCCTTGCATATTTAAATAGTTTTACTCAGCCACACTTCTCATATCAAAAAGGTGGTTTGTAACACTTTAATGGCATTGATTAATGAAGCACTGGATCATAGTTTGGTCACTTTCAGTCATTAAGACCATCTTCAACAGGATCTGCTGGCAAATCTAGCTCCTCTCCTTCAGAATCAGATTCTGATTCAGTGACTGTTTCTGTTCCAAAGCCCTTAGCCCCGAAAAAATACACCCCCACCCCCAGCAAAAGTCCTTGACATAACCCTGTAGATTATATACCAATTTCGACCTACAACCTTTCCCTCCCTCTCCCTTAGAACTAATTCTGTATTTATCTGAAGATTCTTTCAAAACAAATGCTGAAACACAAGGGCCATTAAACTGGGATAAGAATTTCTTAAAGACACTGTATTCAGTAACAGCTCATTTGGTAGCAATTGGTTGAAAAGCAGGCTAAATCTTAGAAAAGAGCCCTGGACCTTTCAATTTCCAATTGACTGAGGCCCCTCCAAGGTTTATTTGACCACTCCTTCAACTTGAAGTGCCTATGGTAAAAAAACAAATGAACTAATATTAATACTTTGAACCCTTATATGTTTTTAATACAGGCAATGCTATACAATTGCCTCTGACTTCAACAGGAGAGTAGAACTTTCAATTTCACTTCTAATGAAGATCTGGAACTATTCAGGTGGAAATTGGGGGGAGGGTTTCCATGGGGGAGGAATGAATTCTTCCATGGAGGGTATTTTATCAGAGGGGGGAGGGGGATAAACACCAGCTCTGAGGGAAAAAACAGCATGAACACAAGATTTCTTTGGGATGTGAAATTAAAAAAAATGAGGATATTGACTCTGCTTTGACCCTCCACATCATTGAAAATCCAGATCATTTAGTCCTTTTTGATGATGCAACTTTAATATATGAAGCAATTGGCTTCCCATATTCTTTTAGGAAGGGAATTAAAATTAAAAAATCCATAAATAGAGACCTTGCTTCAAATATAGATACTGGAGATATTCCTATAAACCCAATTTACAATAACTTAAAATAAAAGGATTCAAATAAAATTTTTTCTTCAGTTTAAATTAAGATCATCTGACCACACTTCTAATGAAAATTTGGTCAATAGACAAGCCAAGTCAATTATTAAACAGAGACTTCTTGCCCTATCTAATCAGTGAATTGTCTTTAATTTATTCTGGCTTGGTTTGTTTGATTCAGTGTTTCTCCTGCTTTGTTTCAGTTCAAAAGGTTAGTTTTCCTTCTTTTTTTTTCTTTTAGCACTGAAGACGGCTGGACGAATGTCCCTGAAGAAATATCTGCTTCTGTCATTTTCACTTCTTTTCTGTCCACTGGCTGACATTATCCGTCAGCCATATTATGGGGCAAATGCAGATTTATAAATTTCTCTCTCTTTTTTTCTACTCTTTTTCTTTCTTCTATTTCTTTTTAATTGTATTCCTATGTTTAAGGGGTTACTCCAAACAAGTGAAAGCTTACAGAGGGTTAATTTTTTTGTTGTATTGCTTTTTTTTCAGTGCTTTCTTTTTGTATTTTGTTGTGTATTTTCTTGAATAAACCCCGTAATAAAATCAAAATCAAACCCTCATTATCTAGGCTATTTAATTTTATTATTTTTTTCTTTTTGTGATATGTCAATCCTGCTTGTAGCAATATTGTAATTTTCACAGCACAAAAGTGTGCAGAGGCTGACACAAAACAGGTTTAGATATGATTTTGTTTAGTGTATTACCCAAATTAGTTCAACTGTAAATTTCTGAGTTACTGACACTGTTGCCAGCTTATATTTTAAATTCTCCTCCAGCACATATTTTAAAATGCAAGGATTCTCTTTTCAAGTTGTTAGTTTATTTTCCAGCACTCACTGGCTTAGAGGAGTATGAAGAGTACATTGCAACCTTAACTTTAGTCAAAGAGAATACTCGCTATGTCTCCAATTGGGCTTTAGTCTATTCAAAGCTCCAATGACTGACCAGTTCTGGGTTTAGTCTAAGTCATCATTTCGCACTCAAAAATTCTATCCAGCTACCCAGGGAATTTGAATTCCTAGTATCTCTCTAGATTCTTATCCTTGCAATGCAGAACAAGCAATGTCAACCACAAAAGACTGCATCACATGCGAGATCTAAGTCAGAGAGTTGCTTACTGCTTTCTTTTACGTCATATCTAGAGTTTTATCTGAAAATATAGTCCATTATAACTACAAAGGGAAATGGAGAAATTACATATCAACACCTGACAACACCAACATAATTTTGACAACACCAAATCTGACCAAACCTGACAACACCAGACATGATCTTGAAAAGTCTGGCTCTTCCAACCTTGGTCTAAACACAGTCTCTTCATTTAGAGATATGATCATGGTCACAAGTTTTTCTGACACCCCCTAATACTTGAGTACTGTCCACAAGGGAAGGAATTTGCTCACTTAGTTGTATTTTCAATAATCAATATATTCCTGTAGTGTTTTCAGTATAATGCATTTTAGTAGTATAATGCATAGTTCAATTATTTTGTAAGGATGTGGGGAAGCATAGTTCATGTATATCCCGGTTGGCAATGCATTTCAGTAAGTTTAAATAAACTAACTTAAACTACAAAGGTGGAGACATTCACCCCTGTTTATAAAGTAATGCTCACACCCTTTAAGCTATAAAATCATTTCCACTTTTGTGGGAGGCAACTTGGTTTTATTTAATACTGTCCAAATGGTCTTATAGAACATAAATAATTCTGTAAAATTTGTTTTTTTGGTTAAAATTCATTAAGTCTCAACTATAAAAATATTCTCGAAAAGGATCTGACAATTGATAAGTATTTGTATTTTCAGGACTGTTTCATTGTTCCTTGGTCCATTACTAAATAAATTACTTGGACTGCGGTGGCATATTGAAAATGGAGAGATTCTTGCAAAAGACAGAGCAGCAGTTATACTTGCCAACCATCAGAGTGGTTTAGATTTCCTTGGTATCGTAATTAATTTTCTCTTTTTACCTAAACAATTTCTTAGACCACACTTCCATTTACAGAATTGAAGAGAGAAAAAACGGGTATAATTTAAATAGGCAGAGTGGCATTGTTCTAATTAAATTGTCCCCTTTTTTCTCTCTTAAAGTCTTTACTTAACTTTGTATTTATATTTCCGTTATTTTTATCACCTTTTCCCTCTAACTTGGGCCTTTGACACCTCAGGCTTCTACGGCTGGTAACTCCTGTCCTGTAGCCCTCTTTTTATTCTGGTGTTGAGTCCTTGCACACGCGTTATCAGGTCCTCGCATTTCCTTTGCGTGGGGACTCTTGGGCCTTGAGCTCTTGCACGCTTGTTTTCATGACACATAAGTTTTGCTTTAGAGTTATTAATTTTTCAGATTTATTATCCATTTTTGATCTCTCTCCTTGAATTTTTTTATTGCTATTTTGTCTGTACAAATAACCGTCTAATAATGTTTCAGTCCAATCAAACACAAAAAGTGCCGACCCCTGTGCCAAATGCCTTCCTCTCGGACCCTCCTCCATTTTTATTTATTTTTATAAATGGGATGTCTCCATAATCTAAAAAAAATTATTTTCACAACTCAAGCTAATCTCCCTAGCTGTTGCCGAGATATGAAATTTATTTGGCAGATTATGTTTTTTTTTATTTTCTCACATTACATGGAATTTAATGAAACAAAAAATTGGAACCAGAAATTAAATAACACCAACAGAAATGATTATTAATGATAGTCATCTGAGTTGAAGGAGAAGAATAGTATTACTTAAAATTTTGGCCATCATTTTTCTAATATTTGTTCACATTTTATGCTTGATTCTCTTGAATGTCCACCTCACCCATATAACAAAAATTTATATTTGCATCGTCTGAAAATTATAGTATGCTTGTAGCCCTTTGGGCTCTTTTTGAACTTCCGAATGTTTTATTGAAGTCAACCAATAGATAATTTTTTTTTTGAAAAATTGATTAAAAAAGGAATTTTTTTTATTTTTATTTTGATGACAAATTTCTTTTCTAACAGTCAATTTAAATTCAGGCCTGATTATTCAATCAAAAAATCTTTTGTTGTACTTTTATTACGCATTTATAACAATAATAATAATATATTGCTTAAATAAGGCTAATAAGCCTCTGAATACAAAAATGAAAAATAAAACAGAACGTTTCCTAGCGATCTCAAACTTTCTCTCATTATAGCCCTAGAAAGTGGGATTGGACTACATTATTTGTACAACTTTGTCTGAGATATGGTCAGTCAGATGGGTACCCAAAACAAACCATAGATCATTTGGAGTGTCCACGCTTTTCAACAATACTTAACACTATCATCTCTGTACTCTCCAATATTCTAATCTTGGTTTGCTAATCTATCTTCCTATTCTCTAAACTTCTTTTGACTGTGAAAAAAAAATATTGGCCTTGGCAATTCAAACCATCTTGAGTAATTATAACACCCAAGTAAGTAAAGCTTTCCACTTGATGGGCCTTTTCGTGACCAAAAATCATCTCTGCTTCATTTTTTCCCAGTCTTAGCGACTTAGACTTTTTGACATTAAATTTCAAACCTATTCTTGCACACTGAGCCTTATAGAACTCCAAAAATTATCTATTTTGCTAAAATGTTCATCTAGAATGCGTAAATCATCTGCTTAATCTAAGTCTAGGAGAGTTTTACTTCCTCATTTGATTGGTGTGATCTCTCATAGCCTTTGCTGTGCTCCTTAGGACAAATTCCATCAACATTATCCATATAAATGGAGATAGAATGCAACCCTAGTTAACTTCTGATTGAAAACGAAACCAGCTACTAACCTCATTTCCTACCTTAACTGCAGCAATGTTATTCACCTACAAACACCAATCACGTTAATGTTGTTATCTGGTACACCATATACCTGTAGGACCTTTGCTGAAGATCTTCTATCAGCGGAATAAAACGCTTTCTCGTATTCTATTAAACTAAAGACTTAAGGAGTCCGATGATTCAGGCGGTTCTCAATTATTAATCCAATAGTGAAAATTTGGTCGACGCATCCTCTCCCCTTCCTAAAGCCACACTCTTGCTGTCTTAAAACTTTATCTATAGCATCTCGAAGTCAGATATGAGTTACTAATGTGTCCAGTTCAAAGCGTCTTCATTCGTCAGTCAAAATATCTCTACGATAGCTGTTTTTTAACGCTTGAACATTCCAAGTTGAAATCTTAATTTTACTTGAATCATTGAAATTATTGCTGCCTCAGGATCAATAACTCATCTTGGTCACAACCCCGATAACCACACTTGACGTTGCTCCTCTATCAACAAGAGTCAAAACCCTGCTCAAGCAATCTCAAGCCTATTAGCTCCAACTTATTATATATTCATGCCTGCAAATACTATAGTACTATGGGGAGGCAGCCCAAAATAGATAACTTAGCTAGCGAGAGGTTCTTTTTTTGTCCCAAAAACCATACCAAAACAAACAAAATCCAGAGAATTGTCCATCAGTCAGAATCAAGTGTAAATCCTGTGTTGTTTACTTGGCTATAACTTTCTTAAGGGATGTCTTACCTCAAGGTGAACCTGCAGTGCTGTTTGCAGTCATGGTTCTTGTTAGGCAAACTCCTGAAATGTCCATCCTGACGCCACTGATTTCACTTGGCTAGGATTCCTCTTTCGGGTATAGGGACGGAGGAAAAAGCTTATGACAGAGCGCAGATCCTAAACCATCTCACAACACCGGAACGGCTCAAATCTTTTATACCCAGTATATCCTCGTCAAGTCAGACTATTTCACAGCACTCAGAGTAGCTTTCCCCTAGTTTTTGCGTTCCATCTGAAGATTGAGATTGCTATTGCACTTCCCCAAATCTGTGGGATTTTTTCATTTTCGAAAGATTGCTTTTAGATCATCGTTTAAAGTTCTGCTATAGTGCATAGTGTTTTCTGAAGTGCCCTTGGATTTAGTTAATCTGGTCGACAGGATTTCACTGGATTTTTGGATTTCAGTTTAGGAAAAGCTTTCTGGTAGTAAATCCTCACATTGGTATTATTGGGTTGCTGAATTCATAGTCTTTTTGAATGTTTTCTTTTTGTTCCCAATAAAGACAGATAAGGATTTTCTTTTTATATTTTCGCCTTGTTTTTTTGGTTTTCAATCGGATTCCACGTCTCATTATTGCATAAAGGAGGTATGCAATTTTGAATGCTCCTTCTGGAGTTAACTGACTGCAAGAATTTTTTTTGGATTTTGACGGATATTCTGAGCAAGTGGTTTTTCACTCTGCTCGGTTTCTACCCTTGTACCCCGGCTCTACCTTTCTAACTTTGTTCCTTATTTGTTTGCTAGTCTTCGGCTGTATGTATAATGGATAGAAATTTGGAGTACATATCTTCTGCTTGAGCCATTTATACAGTTCTTCCTTCCAGTTATTATTGCCTAGATCTATACTGTCACTGCCAAAAATGTCACCTTAGCATTTATTTTTAAAAATAATATTACAGTGATAATAAAAGCTACAATCCCGTTCTGGCTGGTGGAAAATCTGACGACAACAATGCATATCCCTAATGCTTAGTTTGTCTCCACTTATTGAAAGCTGAGCTCATGATATTTAGATACTGGAACCACGCACTGAATAAGATCAGAGTAGAAGACTGTATGTCTGTTTAAAATTTGGTAGAAAGGATCAAGTCATTTAGGTGCCTCAGGAGCAGTACTGATACGACAAACATTTTGATTTTCTGCGCCTGAAAGTTGCTCATAAACTGTTCTGCTTAGACTGAAATGTGAGTTTCCTTTCTCCAATCTTAAAATCTTCAGTCAATCCCTTGTTTAATTCTACCTTAAGTATTGTCTTATAATTTATCTCATTGCGTTTATGGTCCACTTACTGTAGTAAGTGGACTGTAATGTAGACTTATGGTTACTGTAACTGCTGTAGAGGGTATGGAGTAAGGCAGTAGGAATTCTTGGCTTCTTTGTTCTGCGCTCTACAAAGCTTGAAAATCTATCGAAAACTCTAACACTTTATTTTTTTCATATATATTTAATCTCAACCAAATAAAAAAATAAAAAATAAAAACAGTAATGGGGCATTGTGGCTTTTAATTTATAACAAACTTTTTCCAGGAAAAAACTACTGCTCTGTTCCCCATTTTTCTTTCCTTGCTCGCTCCACGAAGCTTCGTCTTCTAATTCATTAAAAAAAGTCTACATTTTCAAAAATAATTCAGTTGTCTAAAATGAGTTTAGTTCGGCTGACATGATCGACAATCGTTCTTCGATGCAAGTCTTGTCGGGATGCGAGGACCTCCAAATGATTAATTTGGTTTTAAATCAGTAACGTTGTAAAATTGAGGGTATTTTTTATAACTCTCTCCTGATCTGAATACGACTGTCAAGAGCTATATGTTAAATTGATTGTAATCTACTAAGGTTAGTAGTAATTTTTCCAACTTGGGTTCCAGGGATGCTTAATCCATCAGTGGGCTTCTCCTTTAGTTAGGAAACAATCCGCTTGATTTTTTTTTATCTAAATAAGTATTCAGTATCTTTCTATTGTTAACGGGGCCCATAAATGCGGTGACAGTTTTTCAGACTTTTAGCGTCGAATTCAGGTTTCCCGTTCATCAGTTGATAAGTTAAGGCAAATAATTGGTCATGGGCTATGTGAAACCTTTCTGGATTATTTTAATGAAATTTTGCTGCAGCAACTAATCACTGGAGGATGACAATTGGTGGACTCCCTGGCATACACCTATCGACCTTTTGTACACTGTCATAAGTGTTCTTCAAAGGATGAGAAAGGGATCTTTGAATCCTTTCTTGTTCACAATGCATTTTGAGGGGGAGACCTTATTATAGGTAAGGCGCATTGATCTATAACTGGACTCATCCCTTCATTTCTTCAGACGTTTAATAGCTTTTGGAGACGCTATGAATTCGCCCGTGTAACCTAAGCATAATGGAAAATTTCAATCTGAACGTACATGATCTTGCAGCTTCAGTGACAGTGGATTTTCTATCCACTTTGCGGTCCTGCTGAATTTTAACTTACAGTTTCTTTTCAGATACGCGTTTTTACGACAGCGGTATCATTAATTGACAATTTTCATTTCTATGAAGATGATGAGCGGTTTAGCAGTGACTACAGTAATTATTTTTGACAAACATACGGATTTAGGATCACAGTTCTGCTTATCTTGCGAACTTTCAAATCTCACAAGCCCACAAATTTATCATCGATACAGCTACTATTTACCAGCAGCGCTTCAAAGCCCACAGGATCAACTATAATTTCTCGATTCAGGAGCTTAAATTTCTTTATAATTTTCGAGATAGTTTGAGAACTTGGCATGTGATCTGTTCCACACTGAAAGCTCTGTCTCCTTCTTAAATTCAAGTAATTGAGGTATCCTGGGCTTAAGCGTATCTAATATTCACTCTTCAATATCTTTCTATCCGAGCAACAAGTGTTAATTCTATTCCCGTCTTGCAATCTCTTGTATGTTTGTTGGTAGTTAGGGTTGTGAATTTCCTATCGACGAATTTATTTTTGTTGGGGTTACACTTTTCAAACTCTGACAAATCTAACGTAGATAATTTTGGAGACCACACTGCCTTTCCATGACGATTAATAAAGGTTCAAATAGGGATAAAATCCCTTTAATAGACAGTGTTTCACAAACAGTGATAAAATTTCACAAAAAAATATTAGATATTTCGGTCACATATGCAGTGGCCGTCATCAGTAGTAAAACTAAACTAAAATAACTAAAACAATAGTTTATATACGAAATAAAATAAAACTACATATTGTTTAATGCTCTAATTCTTTTCAAAGCAAAAGTGGAAGCTAGCCTCGTTGACCTTCTTGGATCCGGTTCATTAGCGTTCAATGAAATAACATTTGGACAGAGGTTAACTACATTGGGTGGATTGAACTTTACTCTATCAAATTTTAATAAATTATCGTATATTGGTAAAAAGACAACTCTTCAAAAAATTTTGGAGAGCGAATACTGAAGATCCGGTCAGTTAAATAAATGATCAAACCAATTTTTACTTGGCGAGGGTGACCGGAACTATAAGACAAAAATCTATTGTTATTGCTCGGTTTTTCGTAAATTTTGAAATCCTGACTATTTTCATTTTTAAAAGAAGAACATCAAGAGAGGTAAGTTTCACATTCTCTTCTAATTCAACATTTCAGTATGGCATTATGGGGAGGAGGAATAAAAAGGATTTTTGGAACATCTTAATTGTTGGTGGGGGGGGGGATTTAAAGTTTACTGTCGTGAAACTCTTGAAATAAAGAAATTTTTTTCAAGAATATAGCTTTAAATCGTGACACAGGTGAATTTGGGTTGAACTGAATTAGAATTATTAAATTTGGGAATTGGAATTTGGGTGAATTTGAATTAGAGTATTAAAAAATATGTAGTTTTATTTTATTTCCTATATAAACTATTGTTTTTAATTGTTTTAATAGTTTAGTATCTAGTAGTGTCAAGGGTTAATTTAAAACTGAAATATCGGAAGGGTAACTACCTCCCGGGAAGTTATGATGTTGGTAGACTCCAAGATGAAAATTTGAGAGAAACTTTCCAGGAACAGTTGAATACTAAACTTGAGAGTTTAAAATTTGATAATGTGGAAGATGGTTGGAATAATTTTAGAAAAATAATTTGTGAAGTTGCTGAAGGTGTATTAGGGAAGAAAGCTAGAACTGCAGCTAAGAATATTAGTGAAAAAGCTTTATGTTTAATAGAAAGGAGAAAGGACTTGTACAAGAATTATCTGAGTGATAAATCGTATGAAAACAAAAGAAATGTAAAGAAAGTGGCCGAACAGTTTGAGAACTTGCTTAACAGAGATAGAGTTGCAGGAAAAAATATAGAGGAAAATGAAAAAGTTGTGTCAGGATGTGAAGGAAGATTTGTTTTGTGAGGAGGAATTAGCAACAGTACTAAAAGGATTAAAGAATAATAAGGCTCCAGGTGCTGATAGGGTGGTAAATGAGTTTCTTAAATATGGTGGCTCTGAGGTTAGAAATAAGTTACTGAAGATTATGAATATGATTTTTGAAAAAGGGGAAGT
>JAQQPU010004175.1:0-11401 GCA_029168905.1 Artemia sp. Kazakhstan ARC1039 | reverse complement strand
GGGGGGGCAAAGCATACCATATATTAAATAGTTAACCTAACCTAGGTCCCTTCCCCCCCCCCCCCCCCAACCCCAAAAAACAGCAATTTAAATACAGTTCTTGTTTTTTTTTATATCCCAGAAGGCATTGTAAACCTGTTTTCATCACGCTTCTAGATCTATTTCGTGACTGATATGCATTGGCGTATACAAAAGAGCCCGGTTAATAGAACAGTACCGTTTTTTTTTAGCTTCTATTTTACAGTATGCAGAGGATAAAAGATCCAATATGACCAAAAGGATAATGTAAATATGTCTGCGTAACTTTTCGAAACTATCGTGTGTATATAGCTGTCCTCGGCTACTTCCCTAGCTATTTTATAGTTCAGAAGAAGGATTTGAAAACTAAATGTCTAGGGCTGGGAAATTTCTTGCTGAATTCAAAAAAAAAAAAAAAAAAAAAAATCACTTTCAATTAAGTTTCTAATTTCAATAGATCTAGCTATATTTGCCTGGAGGAGCTGCGTACTTTCCTTTCGCGCATTACTTTGTAGTTTACGTTATCAAAATATTTCAAGTTTGACTTTGTTTTATGTTTAAACACCGAGTCCCTACATTGATATCACAAAGAGAATGGAGCTGGAAATAATTTACTGAAATCGTTTTGAAACACTAAAATAATAACGATTTACTTTTCTAATTGCTTTCATCGATATATTTATTACCAGCAGAAAAGCCTGTTAAATTTCGTGTTGGAAGGGGGGATTCCTCCCTGATTCTCTTAAAAAAGTATACCCTACGTTTTCTGCTTTTTTTATATTTAATGCCCTACAAGCTCTGCTGGGAGTCACTATTGTGCATGATTCGATGAATGTCTGTACTACTTGTTTCAAACTGTATAACAGTTTCAAATAGTAATACCCGCGTAATAGGTTGTTTATATTATTGCCAGTAATACTATTACCAGCGTAACAGCTTAGTAGTTCTTTTACCAGCTCAATAATGCTATCAGCATAATAGCTTATATATGGTAAACCGTTTTTTGTTAGCTCCAGTTAGCGTTCAAATTTTACTTTATAATTGACACTGGTAAGATACTGTTCTTTGCTCAGTACTGCAATGTGTTTTAATAACAAAGGCAAAAAGGTTACAGAAGTCATTTTTGCGATTTCAAATTAATTTCATTAATAAATTATAGCTGCTTAAATTTTTTTTTGTCACATGTAAAAGTTCATCTTTAAACGGAAGTTGTTTCCGTTTGTAAATGTTTTTGAAAAAAACACTATACTGCCGTTTGATACTGGGGTGATTTTAAAATCAAACTAAAATACTGTTGATTAGCACAAAGGCCGTATCCAGGAGGGGGGGGGGGGTAGGGGTTGTCACATGTGAAAGTTCGTTTTAAATGGAAGTTGTTTCCGTTTGTAAATGTTTTCGACAAAAAAAATTCACTGCCGCTTGATATTGGGATTATTTTAAAATTAAACTAAAATGCTATTTTAGTTATTCAGACAAGTTGATGGATACGGGATCAAAATTGCAGGCAGACTAGTCCAAGATCTCGGCTTTGCAGACGATGTTGGATTGATGGAGAAAGACAGAAAAACTTCATGACTTTGATGGAGAAAAACTTCAAGACTTTTTATGCAAGTTAGCCAAGAGAGCCGAGCAGTTTGGGTTACATATCAACGCCTCCAAAACCAAAGCGATGTCAACCACTAACTCACCGATGAATATCCAGTTGGGGACTGAAAGCATAGAGCAAGTCATCGACTTCTGACATCTTGATAGCACCGTCTCGTTTAGTGGCGATTCCGAAAAAGAGCTGAGAACACGAATAGCCCCGGCAAGCTCGGCATTTCAACGACTTCGACTAGTCTGGAGATCAGCCAAGTACTCAGTCCAGATAAAACTTCGCCTTTTCAGGAGCAATGTCCTTTCGATCTTGACGTACGCGATGGAATGTTTAAAACTCACAGCTGAGCAGGAAAAACAACTCACTGCATATGAAAACAACTGTATTCGACGTATTCTGAATATTAACTGGAAGGATAGGATAATAAACTTGGAAATTGGCCACTACACAAACCAGCCTGATATCGCTGATGTAGTCAGGCAACGAAGATGGCGCTATCTTGGCCATGTTATCCGTATGCCAGGATCTAGACTACCGAATATGCTTCTACACTGGCAACCTGACGACACGCGTCGACGAGGAAGTCCCAAAAACACGCTTTGCAGGACATATGAGCGGATCAGCAGAGCCCTTCATGCATTCTTAATCCCAGAGTGGGAGGACATCTACGCCGCAGCTCATTTGCGGGATGATTGGAGGTTGTTAACGGACGCTCTGTGTGCCTCTGGAGGTACAGAAGGAGCTAAGGTCTAAGGATTAGCACCAACTTAATTTCAAACTCAATATAAAAATATATTAGTTAAAAATACAATTTTCGTACGATCGTTAGCAATTTTTCACTTCTCAAGCTTAACAGGTAAAAAAAATTATTTCGTGGATAAAATCTTAGTTGTTTAAATGATTTTCTCTCAATTTCTACGAGTTTTATTCAACGTCACTTCTGTAGGAACTAAATTAACTACTTTAAGATGAGAATTATATAAAACTTTCCTGCGTGAGTTTGAACTTGCCACAACACACGCACACAAAACTAAAGTACCCGTCCAAAACCCTAGAAGGGATCAGCGAATAATAATTAATGGCAATAGGTTTTGCGGTGGACCAAGGAGCAAGTTGTTCGTGCCCCCAGAGAGGTTATATATTGATGGGCATAACTCTATATGCAGCAGAAGTCAACAGTTGTCTGATATGGGATTGATAATAAAATGATAATACTCGTATTAATTAGATTACTTAACTTTAATAATTCCCTACAATGGACGTTTTTTTGAAGAATAAGCATGAGGATAAATCTATGAAAAAAAAAGAACATAAATGTTATAGACTTTTAACAGTCAGGACGTTGGGGGGGGGGGGTGGGGGTGGCAATTGTCCTTTTTGGCCACTCTTGTGTCCTATCTTTGTATAGTATACTGGATAAACAGATTAAAGTGATTAGAGTAGTAATGGGCAAATAGCTTAAGCCGCAGCCCCAAGCAGCTTGCCCCCCTATGGGCATACAATAGCCTTATTCTCTTTGTACTTGCAGTCATCATGTAACCGGGTTGCCTTAAACCGGTTTACGTTATTATAAGTTTCCTTCACTGAGTGGATATAAGGCGGGATTTCAAATTTATTGTATAATAAGAATAGAATTTAGAAGAATCAAGAAGTGACAAGTCTGCTACCTCTTTTTTCTTATGACGCGCAATTGGGTAAAGCAAACCGGTTTAATCGAACCGGATACATCAACGTATGGATTATCGCTCGGAGTATTGCATAACCGGAGGATCATAGTAAACTGGTTTTATTTGAATTCAAATGGGCTAGTAGAATGTATTCCAGTTCGCCAATGTTAGTAAAGTTCGTGTTTGCAAACTTTTGTCCCCAATGAATCAATGAGGATGACATTTTTTTCAAGGGAACTTATGGTCATCCATGTCCCGCCTTCAGTGCCCCAATGCCCGCCCCCAACTTTTTCGGCCCCCAAATGTTTGTTCCCCCCCCTCCAATTTTTTGTGTACTTAGATATGTTTTCAATTTTTCTTCATGTATTAAAATGTCACTACATATATTTATAACAAAAGAAACTCACTGGTGATGTTTTTGAAATACAAAATAAAAATTGATTACATATGCTACTCGTGATTTTTTCTTTTAGAAAAACAACATTTGTATTGACATTTTTTTAGACTTCCATGGCCCCCAATGGCCCCCCCCCCCAACTTTTTTGCCCTCCACTCATTTATGTTTTTTAACTTGGAGGTTTTTCAACCTCCAAGTTAAAAAAACCTTTTAGGTTAGGGCTTGAAGCTGGTATGCAGAATCTAGTTGATTCAAAAGATATTCCGTAAGATCAAATTAAACATTTCTAAGAATCTCATGTTTGGTGTAAGTTTACACCATTTTGGTAAAAATGGGAAACTGTAGCAAATGATAGCAATTTTATTTTGTTTTCAGTGCAATTTCGGGTAAACAAGTCGTAATTGTCGTATTAGAAAGAAAATTTATTTGGTGCTTTACATCAGGGGTTGAAGCTGGTATGCATAATCTAATTGAGTCAAAAAATATTACATAAGATCAAATAAAATTGCTAGAAAATCCTGTTTGAGGTCAGTTTACTTCTTATTTGGAACTCTGCCATTTAATATTAAGAACTGAATAAGGTCATCCTTTGTTTGAAAGAAAAGTAATATGATTCTTTTGATCAGGGCTTGAAGCTGGTATGCAGAATCTAGTTGACTCAAAAGATATTATGCAAAATCAATATTAAACATTGCTAAAATCATCCCGTTTGAAATCAGTTTACTGTTCACCGTTTATGTAAAAAATGGAAAACTGTAGCAAATGATAGCAATTTTTTTCTTTCCAATGAAATTTCGGGTCGTCCTCTACTACTGCAATCCATTCATTTACAGTCATAGATGGCGAGCGTTGTTACTACCCCAGGTTCTGCCATATATTCCGCTAATGTGATAGACAGCATGATTGATTTTAAGCTAAGTTACATTGAGTTGGCTACTTTAAAATTAGGTTCGTTTACGTTCAGTTGGCGTGGTCCCCGAGCTAAACTAAATGCCTATGACCACCCATGGGCATAAGCACTGTGAGCACTGCGCCTCTATGGTCACAGTTACTGCGAGCAATGTGCCCTATGGCCATAGGCACTGCGAGTGGAGCGCCAAGCGGAGCGCCCCTATTGACATTATGGTCAATATGCTTAAAGCTATGGCCAATAGCTTAATTCGCAGCCCCCCAGCAGCGCTCCCTAAGGGCATACAACAGCCTTATTCTCTGTACCTGTAGCCATGATACATCCGGGTTGCCTAAAACCGGTTTACGTTATCATAAGTTTCTTTCACTGAGTGAATATAAGGTGGGATCTTAAATGTATTTTATAATAAGAAGAGAATTTTAATGAATCAAAAAGTGACAAATCTGCTGCCGCTTTTTCTTATGAGGTGCGCTTGGATAAAGTACACTGGTTTAATCGAGCCGGATACATCAACTTATGGATTATCGCTTGGAGTATTGCATATCCGGAGGACCATGGTAAACCAGTTTTATTTGAATTCAAATGGGCTAGTTGAATTTATTCCTGGGACCCAATGTCAATAAAGTTCTTACTAGTGAACTTTTGTCCCCAATGAATCAATGAGTATGGTATCTTCATAGAGGGAACTTATGTTCATCCATGTTCCACCTCCAGGGCCCCAAATGCCCCCCCCCCCATCCTTTTGCCTCTTCACTCTGTTATTAATTTTTTTTGTTTATTTTTTTTTAACTTTGAAATTTTTTCAGCTTTTTTGTCTTTGAAATACAAAATGAAAATGGTTTACGTATGCTACTCGTGATTTTTGTTTTACAAAAGCGATATGTGTATTGAGCTTTTTGTTACTTTTTAAACTTACAAAAATTTTTTAAACTTTTTTTATACCTTAAAATGACAGTGTTTATACTCATAACAAAATATATCCACTTGTGATTTTTGAAATACAGAATGAAAATGGTATACATATGCTACTCCAGATTAGTTCTTTTAGAAAAAAGTAGGCTTATTATTAGTGACATTTTTTTTTTCTTGCTTCTTTAACCTGTAATTTTTTTCAACTTTTTTTTCGTGTCATAATATGACATTACTTATACTTATAATAGAAGAAATTTAATTATGATTTTTTAAAAGACAAAATGAAAATCGTACACATATGCTGCTCGTGATTTTTTGTTTTTGAAAAAAAATATTTGTAGTGACATTTTTTTTTGGAAGAGAAATTTCTTCAACTTTTTTTTAACATGGAAATTTTCCATAGAAGAGAAATTCATCTTTTTTCTCTTACTATCGAAAAATGCAGAACAGAACCTGAACTTTTTCTCTTTTTTTGGTGGAAATCTGAACAGAATTGTAACTTTTTTGTCTTTTTTGGAAAAATTTGAATCGAAGTTTAACTTTTTTCTCTTCTTTAGAAAAAATTCAGAACAGAAGTTGAACTTTTTTTCTCCTCTTTGGGAAAATTCAGAAATGTAGCATCACTTTCTTCTCTTCTTTGGAAAAATTCACAACAGAAGTGTAACTTTTTTGCTCTTCTTTGGGAAAATTCAGAACTGACGTGTAACTTTTTTCTCTTCTATAGAAAAACTCAGATCAGAAGTTGAACTTGTTTTTCTCTTCTGTAGTAAAATTCAGAACTGAAGCGTGACTGCTTTGTAAAAATTCAGGACTGAAGTGTATCTTGAAAAGAAAGTTTAAAAAATTCCCATGTTCAGAAAAAAAATTGAAGAAATTTCTGTTCAGAAAAATGTCACTACAAATATTGTTTTTATAAAAGAAAAATCACGAGTAATATATGTATACCATTTTCATTCGTCTTTCATATATATCATTTTTAGATTTTTTTTGTTATAAGTCTGTGTAATGTTGTTTTAAGACATGAAAAACAAGTTCCAAAGTTTCTAAGTTAAAAGTCCAAAAAAATATCACTTCGAATACTTTTTCTAAAAGACAAAATCACGTGTAGCATATGTATACCATTTTTGTTTTGTATTTCAAAAATATCACAGGTGAATTTCTTTTGTTATAATTATATATAATGTCATTTTAAGATATGAAATGAAAAGTTGAAAACATTGAAATGAAACAGTTGAAACAAATGTCACTACAAATATTGTTTTTCTAAAAGAAAAAATCACGATTAGCATATTTAAACCATTTTTATTTTGTATTTAAGAAATATCACAAGTGAATTTCTTTTGTTATAAGTATATGTAATGTCATTTTTAGACATAAAAAAAGTTGAAAAAATTTCTAAGTTCAAAAAATAAGGGGGGAGGGGCATTGGGGGCACTGGGGGCTGGACATGGGTGACCATAAGTTCACTCTAAAAAAATGCCATACTCATTGATTCATTGGAGACAAAAGTTCGCTGGCACGAACTTTATTGACGTTGGGGCCCTGTAATAATTCTAATAAAACCGGAATTCAAATAAAAATTCAAATTCAAAAATTGAATTCAAATAAAACCGGCTTACTGTGGTCCTTTGGATCTGCAATACTCTGATCGATAATCCATACTTGGATGCATCCGGTTCGATTAAACCGGTTTACTTTATCCAAGTGCGCGTCGTAAGAAAAAGGAGTAGCAGACTTGTCACTTTTTGATTCATTAAAATTCTATTCTTATTATAAAATACATTTAAAATCCCGCCTTATGTCCCCTCAGTGAAGGAAACTTATGATAATGTAAACTGGTTTTATTCAACCCGGATATATCGGCTGCATTTGCAAAGAGAATAAGGCTATTGTAATATTGATGCCCTTAGGGGGGCAGTCACGAGGGCTATCACTGGATCTGGAATGCCATTACTACTAATGTCTTGGACATTCTTTACGGATGAAGGGTGGCAAATTAACAAAAATTGTTAATCTCTGCCATCCGTCTGGGGCCAAACGTAAAGAAGGTGGTCCCAAAATCAGGTAGGAAGAGGTCATGTATAAGGATTTAAAGAAACTTTGACGCATGGAAGGGGACAAAGAGTGAAGCTTTAAATAGATTGGGGAGGAAGTGGAGCATGTGTAGCTGTGTTGATTACAGGTACCTTGGTTCTGCAGGGGGTTAGTAGTAGTATGAGTAGTATTAGTAGATTTCAAGATCTGGAAAAAAATATTGTATACCTATAGTATAAAATGAAAATGATGAAAAATAACATGAAAAGTGTCCAATAGTTTTAGTAGTCGATAAAGAATACTATAAAAGAAACAATTGCTTTCTTTAAAATATATCAAATATTTACTTGAGTTAGGGGTTTGCCTTGCTTGATTCCACTGAACCAAGGAAAAGCAGCTACAGGATGAACTTTGGACGAAGTTACGAGTTAAGCATATCAGCGAAAAAAAAAAAAAGAAAAAGAAAGAATATTAAGATATTGTGAAATTTACAAGAAATTACTGCCAATCCACCTAATGGTCAATTCCGACCCTATTGAAATCATACCCCATGCTTCGGATGAAGCTATGGGTCTAAGAATGACAGTAAAAACTCTTAAATCAAATATTATAAATATAATTCTGAAATCTACTCCTGTTTTCTAAGAAATACTAGAGAAGAAAGTGCATCTCTAGCCTTGTTTAATCTTCTGAATTAATTGAGTTGCCTGGGGATGCATTCCCTCCGCGTTTAATTGTCCTTCGTCATGCCGCTATTGATAAACGTATGTCTCGAATGACATCAGGATCCTTTCCAGCGTACTTCGTAACAAAATTGAGTGACTCTAGAAGCGTTGGCTATGGATCTTTTTCAAAGTCATTTAAATTTCACAAGCTATCCCTCCCTCCTTAAAGCAGCACGCATTACCACCTTGAAAGAAAGGAGGGTCATTTATGCTTGCATTTTGCCTAATCTACCATTTCCAGTACCTATACTGAGAACATTTCCTTGACTTTCCCGACCCCGCTAGGTCCCATCCCCCCTTAGCTTCATCTGCATTATCAATTTACTTGTCGATCCATACTGCTAACGGGATATTTCGAAAGAGTGTTGTCTCCTTTATCATGGAGCACCTTAGCAATTCATAATATACGTTCCGACCTAATAAGATCTCTTTTTGCTCCTTTTACTCTTTTAGTTGCTTGTACAATGCCATTTTCTTTTATTTTCTTGCTCCTTTGTGATGCTTGTTATCCAGTGTTTAAATCTCTCTTGTGAAGAATTTAAATTGTGAATAAGTGAATATTGCTTCTCTTTTCTTTGCAGTTATCTGTGTTAAGTCTGTTTTATTAATTCTTGAATACGCTATTTTTGTATGCTCTATCTAGCTATTTTTTTTAATTTTCTGTTGATCATTGTATTTACTAATTATGTATTGAATTATGATTAATCATTTTATTTAATTTCATTTGTTTGATCATTTATGCACGATTTACTTTCTTACTTATTTTTTTCACATTTTTCGGTTGTTTTGCTATTTCTGTTCTGTTTTTTCTGCGTTTTTTTTTTTACTTTCATTAGAAATAAATTCTGCAAAATTTCTGCCAAAATCGGTTGATGCTTGCAAATACCTGACTCTGAATAAAAAAAAGTTCGTACTTGCGACTAGCCCAAAGTCTTCTTCTCAAATCCTGTAAGGTTTGGTCAGTAAGCTACCAGGTAGTGGTGGTGGTTCGTTAAATTAGATGAGTGTTTAGGGGGGGGGGGCAAATTAAAAGTTATTTCATTTTTTCTAATGAAAATAAAAAAACCGGCAATTTCAACGAAAATACCAGACAACAAGCTCTCTCCCACCCCTCGGGAGGGGGGGGGCGGCAGCAAGAGCCTAGTGGCAGCGTTGAATGAATGGAAGTCTGCTAAAATACGAATTTCAAGAGGTCTTCCTCCGAAAGAATAGGAATGTTTATTCATAGATAAGCAAATTAACAGTGAAAAGCAGGGGCTTGTCTTTTCTTCATATGTTTCTTTGTCAAAACTATATGATTATGTGTTTGAAGATTAAGATAACCTACTATTATAAAAACAATTATTCACTAGATTTTCTTGTCTAAATATTAAGTTTGAAATAGTAAGCGCGCGAAGGCTCAAGTACACAGGGCGAGTTTACAAGCTACAAGACGGCTGTTTCTCAAGCAGCTCGTAAAATAGTCCGATGTTAACGACAGAGTGGCCAGAAGGGGTGCACTTGCGCCATTTTTGATCTTTTTTCTGTGTTTACGCATTAATTTTTGAAATCAGCGCATCTGGGGGGGGTCGTTCATTTGGCTTATTTTCATTAGAAAAATGGAGCTTGTCACACTTTCGCTTTTATGGTGGCGCACCTTTAAACCAAACATCTGGCAATGCTGGTTAACGATGCACACGCTCGGTATGCTGCTTGTACAAACATTCTGGAAAAGTTGATGTTCCGACTGACTTTACACACAACTCGCCAGTTTTTGAGTAATCTAGATTGTAAACTACTCAAATGTGGTCACATTAGCTTGTGTAAAAGTTTCTAGAAGCGGTCGGACAAAACATCTAGGGACATCGACCCGAACAGCAGACGAAGACGCATGGTTTCCACGCGTCAGCTACTTAGCTTCTGAGGAATTGGGCGATTTTGTGGATACTCTACTACTAGTGTACTCGCTGGCTGGTTAGCTTGTGAACTCACTCTGTTTACTTTGGGCTTTAGGATCAAAGGCCAATATTCCCAACAGTGAGTTCGATTCAAATATATATGTTTTTTTTTTATTTTTAAATATATTTTGTCTTAGATATTTACGTAAAAGTGAATCTTGAAAGCTATGTTTCACATTATCTGATGCATTTTTATTTTAATAAATATATATTATTTTAAATCTTTTTACCCTTTAAATCTATTTTTTATAGTACAAATTAAAAAAAAGGTTTGTACTTGGAATTTGACTTCTTGAGATAATAATTAAAACAACATTATTATTAAAAGGACGGAGAGTTTCAGCCAAATTTTCACTTTATATATCATAGATTGTTATGTATACCAAATGAGGATGTCTTGGACTATATTTGCTCTAAGACATTTATATGAAAGTAGCTTTTGAAAGCTGTAGGTCATATATTTTAGGTTGTCAAATTCATAGCCTATTTAGAATATATTTTGAATATTTTCTGTAATTTGCATCAACTATTGTAATGTTTTTATCATTCAAAATTATGTTTCACCAAGCCGATTAAAAACACTATGTATTTAGAAAGGGGTTTCTTAAGAGAATAATTGAAACAGTACAATTATTGATAAAGCCACTGCTTTCCAATCAAACTAAGGTTTTTTTTTCAAATATATGTTCTCCCAGAAATTTAAAAAGGAGTGACTCTTGAAACCTTTATTTCATATTATATTTATTATTAAGTCATTTGAATTTACTTAAAAATAAAAATGAAAAATCTATGGCAAGAATTTGATCTCTGAATACAACACCCAAACATTGAAATTGTTGAAATATAAAGTGAGTTTCAAGAAAATATCGATGATATTCTTGGATATTTACATTAAAGAACTTATGTTCGTTCATTTTAATCTGACATGATTAGGATTAGTCAGATTAAGTTGGGTTAGGTTATGATTATAGATATGCATAACTAGTGAACATAAGATTTAGTTACGTTAGATTTAATTAGCTTATGCTATGATAGATAGATAGATAGATAGATATTTATTGCAATAAAAGCCACTTTGGGCCATGGCAAAAAAAGAAAAATCACACAAAATAATAACATGATTATAACACTCATAGCAAAATATGGTAGCCTACATAACAATAACAACGCAAAATTACAAAACATTACAAAAACATAATAAAGC
>JAQQPU010004174.1:40268-53874 GCA_029168905.1 Artemia sp. Kazakhstan ARC1039 | reverse complement strand
AATAAACTCGCGATTACAATAGCGATCACGTTTATTCGCGGATTTTGCCAAATGGAGGGCAAGGTAACAAAATAAAAAAAAATCAACAGAAACGAACTACAGAGCAAGATAAACCGATAACAAAATGACAAGACAGTATACACACTGACAAAAGAGCGGAATGGTACCAGAACTAAGAGCTAAATTCTTTTTTTTATTTGGTAATTTGTTTTTATTCGGTACTTTTTTAAAATAAAAGTGTTAATGTTATACTTATTTATTTCTGTCTTTCTTCATTCATTTTCGCAAAGTTGGTAGGCCTTTTCTATGTTCTTATTCATCCAATTTATTTAATTATATCTACTAATTTCTTAAGGATTCGTTATAGCTAAAGAGTGGATGAGTGTAAATATAAGAATGAGTGGATGGCACGCTGGACTTGCAATCCTATGTCCTTCAAGAAGGGGGTTCGAGTCCTGGCGCTACCAATCCTCTGGCTAATTGTGGGAGTCAATAGTATGACTCAGCAAGCTCGGTCGTCGTGAGTTTGGGGAGTTTATGAACAGGTTCCAGCGAAACACTTGAATTTCAGATCCCAGACAAAATGACAAACACCTGGTCTTGCTGCAAATACAAGTAAGTAGTATGTAGAAAAGTTCTAAACCATTTGTTACTAAAGGCCCAGAGGAATCACAATGAATCAACATCTAAGGAAGCTTCTGAACATACGGCAAAGACCTGGCGTCTAGTTGAAGAAGTGGTGAATGGGCCCCTTAGATTCACCCCAGATGAACTAATCCCATTCACCCCAGTCACGGGTAATGAAGCCATTCTCGAAGAATTTGAGAAACATTTTTCAAGTATTGGGAATAGTAAAGTTCAAGGAACTGTTCTGATGGAAGACGATCCTTCAGTCCAGAGTTATCTAGGAAATGTAATTTCAGGTTTTAGCATTTAACATAATTCCAGCAAATGAAAAAGGAATACAAAATATCATATATGATTTGAAAGGTAATGCTGCATGGAGTGGAATAATTTCTCCGAGAGCTATGAAAATATATAGCCTATTATTCTTCCAGTAATTGTCATCTAGTAAATTTATTACTGAAACAAAGGACTTCCCTTCTTGTTTTAAAGAAGGTAAAGTGACACTGGTGTATAAAGGTGGATATGCTGCGAAATTAAAAACTATAAGCAAATCCAGATGTTTCCTATTATGTCACGTATTTTAGAGAAAAATTATACAAATAGGTAAATTCGTTATGTAGAAAACCCTATGCAGTTTGCGTTATGTAGAAAACCCTATGCAGTGTGTCTGATAAGTGTATTTTTGACCATGTTGATCTGTGTTCTGTTTTATCTTGTATTGATAAGTCGTGTACTTTTGCTCATGCATCTTCAGGATTGGATCGCAGGTTTAAAACCCAATGTTTTTTAGGGCGACGCCGAAAGTATTCACGATCCCTCTCGCCTAGTTTGTGTGCCATTCGACTTTCAGTCTTATCCCCCTGCATACCCGATACAGAGCAGTATACCTCAGGAATCCATCCCTCGAAACAATCCTCCGCCCCAAGTACTTACGCGTGCCCAGTCAGTCCAACCCCCACAATCACTTTACTCAATTCGGACCATCCCCAACCCCCCCTCCCTCACTCATATTCCTCCCAAAAATCCACTTCCTTTCGACTCCGTTCTTCTCCGTGCGTCCAAGAAGTTACCGACCGGTTCTGGACGCCACCCGTTATTTGCCGAAACAAACCCAACCCCTCCCCTCTCAGACACCCCCACCGTACTTCCCTCCCTCAGAATCATCTTACCCCCCCCCACCTCCCCCATATAAAGAACTTTGACTTATTCACAGATCTCCAGGAAACCTTTCTCCCTTCCCTTGCACTTTATCCCCCCTGGCTACCCTACCAGTATGACTCTGGTTTAAGAGTAAGCAGGCAGAACGATCCACAGGTAACACCTCCATGCAAAGTTTCTAAAACTTCAAATAGTAAGACGAATTCCACCGTAGTTCTATCCCAACTTAATAATATTCCCATAATTTGTCCGCTGTCCTCCTTTTCTCTCAAGCCCGGTCCAGTCCCGCCTTTCAATAATGCCTCAAAACCACCCCCTTACCCACTGCATCCTTCTCATAAACTTCAACCCCAAATAACTCCATCCCGGATTGAAGAAAATCCCAATACCCAAATCGGTTTAAATTTCCAACTTTTCTACTTTCCAATGCTGAGAGCTTGAATTTTGATAAAATTACCGAACTCGAGGGTATCTCTGAAATTCATAAAATTAATATTAATGCTGTGACAGAAGTTCAGTCCCAGAACCCAGATTTCCTAAAAATCAGCAATTATACTCAGTTTATAAAACTTCGCCCTCCCGATCACCCTCTCGGGAAAAAAGGGGGTGGTACATTATTTTTTGTCCGAGATAACCTCCAACCTAAACTCATCCCCACCCCCAACTTATCAGATTATGATGAAATTCTATGACTGAGCCTTAGACTGAAAGTCCTTCCCCGCCCTTTCAATTTAATTGTAACCACCGTTTTTTATCATTCCCCTAACTAAAGTATTGACCAGAAACGCAAATATATACAACAATTTCTTATAAGTGCTGACTTTGTGTTATCAAAGTGTCCGAACGCTGGTATTTGCTTACTTGGCGATGCGAATGACCTGAGGATAGACTCTATCTGCACCTCTCTTAATATTAAACAACGGGTTAAAATAACTACAACAAAAGGTAACACCTCTCTGGATGTTATTTGTTCAAACATGAGTAAGTATTACAACTCCCCGCAAGCACTGCCAACATTAGGAGGCAGTTACCACTATTGTCTTCTTTTTTCTCCCTCTTCAGCCATTGAACATTCCTTTACTACCTCCATTGGGGTTTACCGTCCCCTCAGTGACACAGGCCTTTTTTCTTTTTGATCATGGCTGACCAGTGAAAGTTGGTCAGACCTTTATAATTCTAATAACCTTGATGACAAAATTGTGATTTTTCACAAAAAAACTAATTGATTCCTACTCATTATGTTTCCCAGAAAAAAAAAATCAGAAAATGCTCCAGTGATAAACCTTACATAAATAATCACATAAAAATGTTAATCCGCACGAAAATAAGCTTATTTAACAAGGGTAATTTAGCTGAAGCAAATAAGTTAAGAAAGAAATTAAAAAGTCAAATTAGAAAAGCTGCCCGAGCCTACTATAAAAATAAAACTAAATACTTGCGGCATGATCAACCAAAGAACTGGTACTCTGAAATTAAAAAACTTACCGGCAAGAGTCAAGAACAACTAAATTTTAATATAAATGAACCTCCAAAGACCACAGCTAATAACCTCAATAAGTTTCTGGCTTCTATTGTCCAGAGTCTCCCACCACTATCTTACGCATTTCCAGATATTCCTGATCCTTTTTCACTCCCACATATTTCTCCACTTGATGTTGTAAAAAAAAATTGAAAAACTAAAACGATCAAGCATTTGCCCTTTAGATATTCCTGTTCCTCTGATTAAAGCTTTCAGTGATTACCCCTCAAAACCCCTATCCACCCTGTTTAATGAAACTACCGAATCTGGACAGTTCCCTCAATATTGGAAACAAGGCTTTATTACACCAATCAAAAAGAAAAATGGGAAGCCTGGCTTTGATGGCATTTGTCTCAATTTTTTCAAAATTGTATGAAAGTTTTCTCGCAGACTGGCTTAAGATGTAAGTCCTGTCCCTCATTGATCTTAGACAGTTTGGTAATCTAAAATCCACGTCAACCTCTCATTACCTGATCCATCTTGTTGATACCATGGGTAAATTACTTGAAAAACCTAACACTTGGCTTAATCTGATTTCTATTGATCTTCAAAAAGCTTTCGATTTGATTAACCACAATTTACTCACAGATAAACTTATAAATGAATTCCACATTGAAACTTTCCTTGTTAAGCTCGTTGCCTCTTTTCTCTCTAATAGATCTCAAGCAGTTAAATAACTAAATTGTTTCTCAGATCATCTTCCCATATTTAATGGCATTCCTCTGGGGACTATTCTAGGCCCTCTCCTTTTTTTCGCTTATGATTAACAGCCTTTCAACCTTTATGACAATAGGTGGAAATTTGTCGATGACTTGACAGTTTTGGAGATATGTCATAAAAACATGTTTAGCAACCCAATGGGCATACTCCAAGATATTGCCTGTGAGGCCTCTTCCCTTGACATGACAGTTAACCCTTCTAAATCCGCAATAGTCTCAGTAAGTTTCCTTAAATCCCCTCCCCTTTTTCTTGCTCCTATTCCTCCTGAAACCTCTGTCACATCTCTTAAACTCCTTGGTGTTACAATTTCTTCCAATTTGAAATGGGATGCCCATATAAATAATATCCTACGACAAGCAAACTCCTCGCTTTCCCTCCTTAAACTTTTAAATAAATTTAGTTGCCCCCAATCACATTTACTACAAGCATACATTTCTTTTATGCGTCCCATATTAGAGTATGCTTGTCCTATTTTTTATTTTTTTAACTCTTTTATTGACTTACTGTAGTTGAATAATTGACACTTTCTTAGTGTCCCTTTTAATTTATATGCATTTATGTCTCGCTCTTTTTTTTGGTGTATATTCGCTTATTCCCCCCCCCCTTCCTTTTTTTATGTCCGTCTCAATTCTTTTTCTGATTCGTATTTGTGTAAGTTTAGTTTGACCAGTTTTTATCTTTTTAACTTTTTGATTGACTTTTTAAAGTTTTAATTATTGACTGTTAAATGATTGTTCATTATGATTTTTCTATTTCGTTGTTGTTTCTTTGCATTTTTGCCAGTTTTAGTGCAACCATTTATATTGTCGGCTCCGAAGTCCGAATTCGACCCTTTGTGGGCTTGTGATAGTGATCTTTTTGAAATAAATATCTCTTATTATAACACAATCAAGCAAGCTATAGTATATTTGACAAACGTGATCAATTCACAACTAGACCGAGGATATAAGGCTGCAGCGATACCTTTAGATCTAATAAATGCCCCCGACAGTGCGGATGACGAAATTCTTCTGCACAAGTCCCAGCTCTATGAAATCCTAGGACCTGCACAAGTATTTCTACGGGGACTTTTTGCTAAGCAACATCGGTGCGTTCATGTAAATGAAACAATATCTGCAACGATATCAGTAACCTGTGGTCTTCCACAGGGCTCGGTGCTTGGTCCACTACTATTTCTATTCTGATAATGACCTTTGTAAATCGATAAGGAAATGCAAGCATAAATCTGTGATTTATTTTATGGGGATTCAAGTGTCACAGTTCTGACGTTTGCTGACAACCGACCACTTCTACGCCTTGGTAAAACTGAAACTCTCTTGATTCAGAAATGTAAGGAATAACTAGAAGAAATATTAACATGGATGAGGGCTAATAAACTACAGATCAATACCAAAAAGAGCAATCTTGTCATATTCTTACTTACGCCTACTCTCCCCTCCACCAGAAATAAATCCCCACTGGAAATGGCTGTATAATTCCCAATAATTTACTATATGTAAACAACGGGAAAAGTTCATAACTTGCAGCCCTTCCCCCGAGGACTGTGGGGGATTAAGTCACCCTAAAAAACCTAGTTATTTGATTTTTCGACTTTGCTGAACAAAATGGCTATCTCAAAATTTTGATCTGGTGACTTTGGGAAAAAATGAGCCTGGGAGGGGGCCTAGTTGCCTTTGAACTTTTAATTTCCATTAGAAAATTTCCATTAGGGACATTGGAACTGTTAATTTCCGTTCGAGTTAGTCTTCTCACTCGATTTAAAATCAAGGTGATATTCTAGGACCACTGAATCGATACGATCACCCCTGGAAAAAAAAAGAAAAAAAAAGAAATAAACACGCATCCGTGATCTTTCTTCTGGCAAGAAATACAAAGTTCCACATATTTGCAGACATGAGCTTTAAACCTCTACGGTACGGTTCTCTGATACGCTGATTCTTAGCAAATATTCTCAGGCTCATACCTTATGATGGGTAAGACTGATGAAACTTATATATTTGAAATCATAATAAAAATCCCATTCTTTTGATGTATCTATTGGTATCAAAATTCCATTTTTTAGAGTTTCGGTTACTATTGAGCCGGGTCACTCCTTACTTACAGTTCGTTACCACGAACTGTTTGATTAATTGTATGATATGCATAGATTTCAGTGATCTAGTAGAGCTTCACTCATTTTCTTTTGGGTCATTATTCTCTTTTTCACTCTTCACTCTTTTTCATATTAGAACTTTCTCTTTTTCTATTTGGGGGAGAATGATTATTAGTATCATGGTATATGATGGGTTGTCATGGTACAGGTAATTGGGAGACTCTAATATCAGTCGATAAGTTCATAAGCGAACATGAATTGAATTAAGAAATAAATGACAAGTGACGTCGGCTATTATTTTAGATGAGGGAATACTTGGACGACCCAGAAGAGTATTTAAGACGGTACATTTGTTTATTATGTATGTTGGAAATATTCTGTTTATTTTGACCAGTGATAAATGAATATAAGCTCTGTCAAAATCTTTAAAAGCTATTTGTTTTCTATAGCAAGATTCATGATGACAGCAGCAACACTGATACAATTACTGGGAAAGATGACAATAAGCTGAATAGATAATTAGCCATAAAAAAGTAGCAAAATCAACAGAAACCAGATGGCAATCAACAGAGACTTAGATGCCCGTGCGGTCCTTAGAGGATCAACAGGTATCTCAAATATAAAGACGAACAGTAGTATGTTCGGGGCTAAGGTAAGAGGAGAAATTGTTCTTATGGCTTTGGAGACTGCTTTCCTAGATTATGGTATATTTCACTGTGTTCGGTGCCTAGATATATTCAAGAAATTTCTATTAAACCTGCAATTTCCATAAAATTTACCATGTTTGCAAGAAAATATACTCATTCATGAAAGAAGCCCAACATTAGAACACTCTCTTTTTCGAGAGGCTAATAACAGCGGTGCCAGCACAACCATCATCCTGGGTTTCCAGTTAAATGGCAGATCAAGGCTCATGACAGGAAGCTTGTTTCACCTTTCCTGCTTCCTCAGAAATTAACATCAACTTGCTGTTGATGCAAATTCAGTCCATAGAAATTTTCAACAATTAAATTTACTGAATACACAATATAAAACGGCAAAATACAGTAAATCCCAGCACTTCCACATCATACAGAAATAGTAGCAAAAAGTGGATATTTACAAAGAAAACTTTAGAGAGAAATACTAGACATGAAAATTACACCACCTTTTCTTAACAGCAAACAATACAATTCGAAGGTAGGAACTTCCGTGAACATACTTACAAATGGTTTTTCATTACTTAATACAATTAAAAACAGACTCACTTGGTTGGTTAATGTCTTGGCCTATTTTTTTATCCATTTGTTATTAAAGAGTCTGCTACATCAGAAAGAGCTCTTTTTCTCAGTTCTTCTTATTTCATATTTGTTTTTACTTTCTCAGATCTTATTCATTTTGCTATTTATCTGAGAAGTTAGACATCACAATGTTGGTGATTTTCCTCAATGTTAGTGAATAATTCACTTTCATCCCAGTTTGGTAAATGACAGCCATCGCGTAACGTATCTGACTTGTTGATGATGAATCATAAAAAGAATGTACATTTTGAAATACAATAAGCTTACAAAAAAAGAAAGAAGACAGTGAAAGATAAAAAGGCATTTAAGAAATAGAACCTTGTCTCTTCCTTCGCAAAGACGAGCGTCAAATTTCCTTATAGTTCTATCCAATATTTCTTCACATTTTCTTTAAGAAAACACTTGAACCTTGAAAGAGGTTCAGGCCCATTCACAGGAATTATGTCAGGATCGAGAAGCGTTGTTAAATTCGCAAAATAACACGTGTAACAGAAAAACCCTATAAAAATTCGCAGTAGTTCAGGATTCATACAATTCATGATATTTCTTTTGGAGGCCCTTCCAAATCCGTACCAGATGAGATTAAACAAAAAGTGTAAAAATAACTTTACCTTACTAGTGATCCAAGTGTCCGAGCAGACATACAACAAATGAAAATCGCTCTTCTTTTCTTTGTCTTCAACGATAACTTCAACACTACCATTAGACTCAAATTTGAGATTCATGTTCAAAACAAAATCCGTTAGAGATTCACTCAATTTCAACTCAATTCCTTTTGGGTTGAGAGATTCTAAAAGATAAAAAAATCAATAGAAATTGGGACAATAAACCACAAGTCTCAGAGGGTGCAGTCCAATACTCCATAAAGTAAAATAAGATAATATTGTATTTATAGGATTACAGTAGTCGAAGGAAAGTGAAAGATACGAATGATTGAAGATATGAACTGATTCAAGAAGCGCTTTAGTTGACGATGATGGGTTTTCTGAATGAGGTTCCTTATTTTACGATAAGCCTTTGAAAGTAGTTTTGGAAAAATAGAAATCATCGTCTGCATAATCGGCCAAAACGAGACATGCACACTAAATCAAACAGTGAAAGAGGATTCCTAGAATCAACCCCCCCCCCCCCAAAAAAAATATACTTAAACTTTCTTAGAATACTAAGACTCCTGGCAACCTTTATATTCATTACATCAACAAGGTGCTCAATAGATAGGTTTGCATCCGGAAGAATTCGTAAGAATCCGACACAGATTGCATTCAGGCAGATTTCATCTGCTGACCACGTTCCTCTGGATACACGGTTTCCCCTAACCAAACGCTCTATTACAAGGGTGGCCTCAACCTCCTGAGACGAGTGGAGCCCCAGCCCCAAGTATTTCAGTATCTAGGTTTCACCTAAGTTTAATGAAATCCTTGAACTCGGGTCGGTTGGGTTCGCAACCCTTCACCCGAAATTGATTACAATCAAAAGCACGAGACAGCTCATAGCAGCAGATATTCCACCTGGGGAGAGATTTAAGTCGACACGCTGATCCTTAAAACAAAGTGGGTCTTTTTTATATTCAATAAAAGTATATATCAATTTTAGGCGCAGCGTAGATGTCTGGTGGCACACTGGAGCGCACCAAACAAAAAACGAAGTCGCCTATCTTTTGAACACACAAACTGCTCAAAAGTAATGAAAGCGTTTCCGAAGATAGTAAAAATGAAAGAAAATTTGAAAAATGACTATTTGAACACAGTGGTTTGAAAAAAGTTGGGGAAACTTAGTACTTTGAATTGAAAATAATGGTTTGAATCCAACTATGTTTTTTCTAGTTTGTTTTGAGAACTGCAAATTATTCTTTGCTATCACCACTGCGGTCGGTCTAATCTTTACTACCGCAAAGTAGCTGAGAGACAGGCATAAAACATTTCCTTTAAGATTAAAGCAAAATTTTATTTTTCAACTAATAGGGTTAAAACTTAAGGTAGTACGTTTCATACTCGACAAGCTTTTTTTTTTTTTACAGACAAGTCAAATCTACATAAGTAAGAGAACATAAAGAAAACAATTACCATTTTAATTTTATTGGCTGAGTCAATAGATTTTAATCAAGCCACGTATTACTGCCCTAGAACGAAAATTTTTAAGTTGTTTTCGATCATCAATCCTTGAGAAAACAAATTTTCACGAGAATATTTACAATTTACCGTTGAAATTTCCCAATCAAAAAGGAAATGGAAGCCTTAATGCGGGAATATATTTCCCCCCCGAAGCTTTAAGCGGTTTTATTCGTTCGAACATAAATTGTAATTTGGGCAACATTCATTTTTACAATACCGATCTAGCACGCAATACAATGTTAAAAGTCTTCGCACTAAATTTCAACTTGCTAGAAAAACAAGATAATTTTCCTTTTCTCAGTCATATTTCCCGAAAGCTATTCGGGTGCCTTATAATTTTATTTTGTGAGATCATTGCATTATATTACTGAGCTTATAAACGCTAATTTGTTCTTCAAACTAGCAATTACTTTAGTTTTCTAACTCGGTTACTTTCTCGTTCACTAAAAACCAGTTCTTTAGCAAAGTATAATTACAGTTTCGATTCAATTCAACTGACTTCATAAGAAATTGAATCGAAAAAAATAAACTGAACAACTCTGCAAACAAAGGACGACGCTACAAAACCAAATTGTTTAAAAAAATGACTCAGAGCAAAAAAAGACAATACGATGCAAGTGTGCTGCGTTCACGATCAAGATCATTTACTACAAACAATATATCACAGACAACGCTATAGCGTTGCCTATAGTAAAGGCAATACGGCTCCGAAGTTTTATTATTTATTTATTGATTTATTTTTTTTCCTAGAGGCACTTCATATGGAAGGGGTCGTCACATAAATCTCGGAGGGGGCTCACTCAATTGGAAATCGAAAGTTCTAGTGCCCTTTTTAAGGTTCAAAAGTGATTGGACGGCAACTAACACCCCCTCCACGCCCACCATTTCCCCAAACAAATCCAATCAAAATTTTGAGATAGCCATTTTGTTCTACATAGTTGATTTCCATAGAGATATTACGTTTTTGAGCAGGACACTCCCCCCCACAGCCATCAGGGCAAGGGTTGTAAATTACACCCTGGGGGCATATAAGCTTTTTATAGAAAGCTTTGTCGTAGAATCTTCAAAAAGGGCTCATTCGATTGGAAATTCAAAGGGCTAGTGTCCTTTTTAATAGTCAAAAGTGATTGAAGGGCAACTAACCCCCCCACCTTCTCTCACGCCCACCTTTTCCCCAAACACATCCAATCAAAATTTTGAGACAGCCATTTTGTTCAACGTAGTTGAAAATTCAAAGTTAGATCTTTGAGGATGCCCCCCCCCCTCCCACAGTTCTCAGGACAATGGTTGTGTTATGCCCTGGGGGCATATAGTGCCCTTTTAATTGTGCCCTTTTTATTAAAAAGGGCACTAGTGCCCTTTTTAACAGTCGAAAGTGATTGGAAGGCAACTAGCACCCTTTCCATGCTCACCATTTCCCCAAACACATCCAATCCAAAAAATTTGAGATAGCCATTTTGTTCAACGTAGTTTAAAGTTCTGGAAATTATATCTTTGAGCAGAACAGTCCCCCCACAGTCTTCAGGGCAAGGGCTATAAATTAGGCCCTGGGGACATATATGGTTCTTATGGAAGGTATGCTCGTACAAACTTCAGAGAGGGCTCAAAAATAGTTCAAAGATCAAATAACAAAAACTCTGGTGTCGACACAGCCCCCCAGGGCCCTGGGGCAGGCGCTGTAAGTTATGCCCTGGGGGCATATATTGTTCTTAATGGAAGGGATGCTCGTATAAACTTCAAAGAGGGTTCATTTGATTGGAAATTGAAAGTTATAGTTCACTTTTTATGAGTCAAAAGAGATTGGAGGGCACCTAGCCCCCCCCTCCACGTCCTGTTTCCCTCAAACCTATCCGATAAGAACTTTGAGATAGCCATTTTTTTTAAATAGTTGGAAGACCATATAACAAAAACTCCGGGGTCGACACAGCCCTCCTGGGCCCGAGGGCAGGCGCTGTAAGTATGGCCTGGTGGAATATATGGTTCCTATGGAAGGGATGCTCGTAAACACTTCAGAGAGTGCTCACTTGATTGGAAATCGAAAGTTCTACTTCAGTTTTTAAGGGTCAAAAGAGATTGGAGTGCAATTGCCCCCCCCCCCACGCCCCTTTTTCCCAAAACGTATCCGATGAATATTCTGAGATACCCATTAAGTTAAAAATGGTTCAAAAGTCAGATAATAAAAACTCAGGTGTCGACACAACCCCCCAGGGCCCGCGGGAAAGCGTTGTCAGTTATGTCCTGGGGCATATATGGTTCTTATGGAAGTGATGTTCGTATGAACTTCAGAGATGGCCCATTTGATTGGAAATTGAAAGTTCGAGATCACTTTTTAATAGTAAAAAGACCAAACCCACCAGATGAAAATTTTTAGATAGACATTTTATTAGAAATAATTCAATGGTCGGATAAGAAAAACTTCGGTGTCAATACAACCCCCCAGGGCCCGGGGGAAGGCGTTCTAAGTTATGCCCTAAATGCATGTATGGTCCTTATGAAAGGGATGCTCGTATAAACTTCATACAGGGCTCATTTGATTGGAAATTAAAAGTTATAGTTAACTTTTTAGGAGTCAATAGATTTAAGAGCAACTAGCCCCCTCCCCCACGTCCTTTTTTTCCCAAATCCATCCGCTACAAATTTTGAGATAGCAAGTTTTTTGAAAATTGTTCAAAATTAGATAACAAAAACTCCGGTGTCAACAAAACCCCCAGGGCCCGGGGGCGGGGGGGGGAGGCGTTGTAAGTGTTGTCCAGGGGGCGCATATGGTTCTTATGAAAGAGATGTTCATATAAACTTCAGAGAGGGCTCATTTGATTGGAAATTGAAAGTTCTAGTTTACTTTTTAGGAGTCAAAAGATATCCGAGGAAAACTAGCCCCCCCCCCAACACACCCTTTTTTCCCCAAGCCCATCCGATAAAATTTTTAAAATAGCCATTTCATTAAAAATAGTTCAAACGTCAGATAAGAAAAATTTCACTGTAATTTTATTTTTATTTTCAATGCTGCAAGAACTGGAAAAGAAAATATTTGTAATACAATTCGTTTTCAGTGAAGCGCCAATGACGCAGTAGGCTTTTGGTTTTTACACTTATGGAAGGGGGCAGTATCCAAACTCTTGTTTGTAGTGAAACTGTATTCGTCTCGAACAATTTTAGAAAGAACTAATAAATTAAACTGAATATTTGATGTATAATGATATTAATTGCTGAAAGCTCATCAGTTCAAAATTTTACTATAATTTTAATGTTTATTTTCAATATTAAGTACAAAAGAATATATTTGTAATAAAGTTGGTTTTGAGTAAAGCGCCAATGACGCAGTAGGTTTTAGACTTTTACAGTGAGAGAAGGAGGCGATACCCAAACTCTTGTTTGTAGTGATTTTTGTTAGTTTCAAGCTTGATTTGCATATTCAACTTAATTTTCACTCGTTTTAAGATTTATTTATTTATCTAATTTTTAAGTTTATCTAATTTATTTAATTTAAATCACGTCATTTGTTAGTGACACTGTGTTTACAGCAACATCATCTTGCGAAAATCTTTTGATTGAAAAGGGTAATAAGCTAAATGGAATGGCAAGTTTTACGAGATTTAGCAGACTATCTGTTAATCTTTTTAAGACGAATTTCATGAATTTTTGTCGAATTGGTAAAACTGAAAAAAATCTAATACTTCTTAAAATTGCACAGGTTCATCCGGCAGACCAAGCTCGTATGAAACAGGCTCTCAGTTTACGCTGTTCTACATTTATAGTTACATTAATTATTTAAGCTCAAATACATCGACCTGAACTTCATTTTCAAGAGTTTTGCGAAATTTCATCCTTTTTGGAGATTCATTCAAGGGTAGAAAAAACATTACCTTGGGTATTAAATTCAATGACAAAACTATTAACATCAGTTAAAAACTTCCTGGTGAAACTAGCACCATCGGCGACAAACCAAAGCGCCTTTGTACGATCACCGTCTTCAAGTACCAGTCTATTTGGTTCTGCTTCTGCTATGTATTTGCTATAGTGCGCCAAACCAAATTGGGCAATCTGAATCGGATAAAAGTATCCTGTTGGCTCCCACTGAGTTGAAACTGGTACCCCTGAA
>JAQQPU010004174.1:24526-39868 GCA_029168905.1 Artemia sp. Kazakhstan ARC1039 | reverse complement strand
AGACAAAATAGCGGTCTAAAACGATCAACTCGAAGGAACCACTCAGCCGAAAAAAAAACGCTGTGTACATTTTTTATTTTTAAATAAAGTGCAACAGGTATGTCTATTCGTAGTACCTGTGGTGGCACCATCATTGGTGCTGTCGAGGCATTTTCTGTCGAAAGAAGTATATTAGTTGGGTAAGGCAGTACCACAGCCTTTCCATGAATCTTGGAAACGACATGTAAAAGACCGATTGTTGCCATAGTTAATTTTGAAAGTTTCAGGGAGATAGAAGGAAGAACTTGTTTTCACCAAGTGTTCGTCGTTCAAGCTTTTTCCTTTTTTTCTTATTCATTAATGTTATTTTATCGTATTTTACGATGTCTGCAATTCGTTTGTACTGTAATCGCCAATGGTCAATCAACGGCGCATAATATGGCACATAAATAGTATAATCCTTCACCCAGCAACTTCAAACTGATGTTACTCAGGAACTTGTTTTACACTGTTAACAACTTTACTTCAAATACCATATTATGCATTAGTTTTTATTTCAACCTGTAGCAAAATCATCGAGTTAAATATTTTTGTTGACATTTTAGTCCCCTGGTTTTTAATTATCAGTAGTTGCCACAAATAGTAAAAATACCGCCTAAGAAACTTTAAAAATTTCAAATTGTGCACTAAAACACTATTGACTAACGGCACATCGTGCCTAAAGTTGACACCCTTAACATATTTTCCACCAGTTTCACGCATGAATTTTTTTTCCTTAAGAATTTATTTTCCAGTGATGATTCCACGCGATTTCTGCACAAAATTTCTTTTTCGCTCTGTAGTCGAACTTTTTCAGGAGTTCCAAATAATAAGTACCTTTAACGCCCCAAAATTAAAGAAAATACAGCTAACATCACTACCAAACACAAAGTCTAAGTTCAGCTATCTTGTCCTAGCCATTTCATCCTTTTTCTCTAATAGCGCTGCCTAAGTAAAGTAATAGCGCTGCCCTTACTCAGGCACTGCCTAAGTAAAGTAATAGCACTGCCCTTACTCAGGCGCTGCCTGAGTAAAGAGTGATGTGGGCACACTGTATTATTTATTTATTTTTTCTTCACCAAGGCACTTCATATAGAAAGAGCTGTCATAGAAACTTCAAAAGGAGTTCATTGGATTTGAAATTGATAGTTCTAGTACTCTTTTTAAAAGTCAAAAGTGATTGGAGGGCAACCAGCCCCCCTCCCCCAAGCCCAGCATTACCCCAAACAAAACCAATCAAAATTTTGAGATATCCATTTTGTTCAGCACAGTTGAAAGGCCAAGTAACTATGACTTGACTTGACTTGCTTTATTTACTACTAATTACAAAATAAACTATATACAAGCAACCGCCCGGGGAAGGCTCAAAAAGCCTGATGAAAGACGGCTGCAATCCTCTAATTCTCAACCTCTCAAAATTCTAATTCTCAAAAAAAAAGACCTGAAAAAAGACCTGAACACTCTCTCTCAATTTAAACAATAATACCAAAAACTATGAAGAAAAGAAAAAAAAATTAAGACATTAATGATGACAATAATAATAAATTACCTCCCCTCTCCCAATAAATGTTTTTTTATTTTTACTTTAAACGACCCAATGTGTTCAGCTTCCCGAACGCCAACTGGGATATCATTCCAAATAGCCGGAACCAAATACCGAATCCCGAAACCTGCACGTGTGGTGTCTCGATACTCAACCGTAAAATTTTCCGCCTCTCTAGTCGCATGCCTGTGGAGTGAACTATTTACGCGAAAATTTTTTTTAAAAACTGGAGGACATAAATCATTCCAACATCTATAGGCAAAAATAGCAGCTTGGTAATCGCGAATCTGACCAATGTTAAGCACTCTTAATTTTTTAAAACATGACGCGGTATCATTCACATTTTCTATATAATTCCCAAGAAGACGTACTGTTTTATTTTGTAAAATCTGCACTCTTTTGAAATTTGCATAAAAATTGCTAGACCAAATGACACAACCATAAGACATATAAGGCGCAACAATACTATGATACAATAATAAAAGAACCGATAATGGTAAAAAATGCTTCAAACGACGCAAAATTCCCAGACCTCTAGCAACTTTAGCTGCAACAAGATCACTATGGTGCTTCCAAGACAAATTACAATCAAGCTGGAAGCCCAAATAACGCACCTCATGCACCTGTGACAAAGGCTTACCATTAAAAAATATCTCTCCATCAACACTCGGAGGCTTACCAACTCTCCTAAAAATCATAAAATTAGTTTTTTTAACATTCACTGACAAAAGGCTGAAACTTGTAAATACATAAAATGACTTTAAAACCCTATTTACTTTCAACAATAGATCATCAATCATTCGACTAGACATAGTTAAAGCAGTATCATCCGCGAAAGTCGTGATAAAACACTCCGGTAAGTAAAAACGCATTCAATCAACATACACAAGGTACAGAAGTGGTCCCAAGACAGATCCCTGAGGTACACCACACTTCACTTGATAGGGAGAAGAAAATGCATCATTTAAAACAACTTGAATAGATCTTCCACTTAAAAAACTATCAAACCATTTCAGATAATTACCACAAACTCCAAGGGACTGTAGACGTTTGAGTAAAATTTTAAAATCCACTGTATCAAACGCCTTTCTAAAATCAATAAAAACAGTCAAAGGGATTTCACCACGTTCAAAGCATCTATTTACAATATCACAGAGAGAATGCACGGCGTCCGACGTCGAGTGACCTTTCCTAAAGCCGAACTGAGTTTCACTTAACATCCCTGTTTTCGTAAGGTAATCATATTGTCTTTCATGCACAATTTTTTCAAATATTTTTGAAAACAAGGGAAGGATTGACATAGGTCTATAATTTTCGATATCTAGTTTAGACCCACCTTTATGGAGAGGGATGACTTTTGCCCTTTTAAGCGCATCGGGGAATACCCCAGTTTCCAGGGAAAGATTGATTATGTGGACGAGACATGGTATTAAATAACACATCACTGATTTAAAAGCCTTCAAATTAATTCCATCTGTCCCTGCTGAATTAGATTTGATTGTTTTCACAACCTTCAGAATTTCATCTCCAGTACACGGTTGAAAGTCAATTTCATTTCCAATTCCTCTTTCATCCAAAAATTCGTCCTCCAAGGAATCATTATTAAAATTCACTAACCCTTCCGCCTGCACATTTTGACCAATACTTAAAAAGAACTCAGCAAATTTATTAGTAATAATCGTTTCATCACTCACTGCTTTCAGTGTCTAGCCTTCAGTTTCTATGTCTTTCAGTGTCAGCCTGTCAAGATCTCCCCTCCCCCCACAGCCCTCAGGAAAAGAGGTATAAGTTATGCTGGTTACCCGTTGTTAACATGTATGTTTTTTATGAAAGGGGTGGTCGTACAAACTTTGGAGGGAGCTCATTCGGTTAGAAATTGACAGTTCTAGTGCCCTTTTTAAAAAGTCAAGAGTGATCAGAGGGTAACTGGGCCCTCACGCCCTCTTTTCCCCAAATTCCTCCGATCAAAATTTTGAGAGAGCTATTTTGTTCAAAATAGTCCAAATATCTTATAACAATGCCTTCAGGGTCGACACAAACCCGCAGAACCTGGGAGCAATGGATATAAGTTATGCCCCGGGGGCATATAAGTTTTTTATGGAAGGGGTGGTTGTGTAAACTTTGGAGGAGGCTCATTCGGAAATTGAAAGTTCTAGTTCCCTTTTTAAGAGTCAAGAGTTATTGGAGGACGTCAAGCCCCTCCCAAGCCCTCTTTTCTACAAATGCATCCGATCAAAATTTTGAGATAAGCATTTTGTTCAAAATAGTCTAAGGATCATATAACAATGTCTTCAGGGCTGACGACCCCCCCCCCCCAGTGGGGGGGAACAAAGGTTGTAAGTTATGCCCCGAGGGCATATAAGGTTTTTATTGTGCTCTTTTTAAGAGTCAAAAGTAATTGGAGGGCAAATATCCCCCTTCCCCCCACGCGTATCATTTCCTAAAACACATCTAATCAAAATTTTAAGAGAGCTATTTTGTTCAGCATGGTTGAAAGGTCAAGTAATTAAGTCTTTGAGGACGTCAACCCCCCGCAGTTCTCAGAGCAAGAGCTGTAAGTTAGGCAGTTCGTCTGTCGTAGAAGCTTCAAAAAGGGTTCATTCGATTCAAAATTGAAAGCACTAATGCCTTTTTTATTAGTCGAAAGTGATCATAGGGCAAATACCCCACCCCACCCCCCACACCCATCATTTCCCCACTTCCAATCAAAATTTTGAGATAGCCGTTTTGTGCAACGTATTTGAAAGGTCAGGAAATCATATCTTTGAGGATCACAAATCACCCCAGTCCTCAAGGCAAGGGTTGTAAGTTATGCCCTGGGGGCATATAAGGTTTTTATAGAAAGCGTTGTCATATAAATTTTGGAGGGGATCAATGAATTGGTAATCAGACACTCTAGTGGTCTTTTAAGAGTCAAGGTGATCGGAGGGCAGCTACCTCCCCCCCATTCACGTCGTATTGTCCCGAAATGCATCTAATAAAAAGTTGGAGATAGCCATTCTATTCAGAATAGCCTAATTATCATGTAAAAAGGCTTTTGGGGTAGAAACAAACTCCAGAGATTAGGGGTAAAGGTTGTAAATTATGCCCAGGGGGTATTTAAGGTTTTTATGGAAGGGATGGTTGTTTAACTTTAGAAGTGCCTCATTCGGTTCAAAATTAAAAGTTCTAGTTCCTTTTTAAGCGTCAAAGTGGAGACCCCCCCTTTCCTATAACCCCTCCTTTCACCAAACACATCTGATTGAAATTATGAGATAGCAATTTTTTTCAAAATAGTCCAAAGAACATATACTAATGTCTCTAGGGATGACACAGCCCCCCAGCGCCAGGGGGATAGGGTTATAAGTTATTTTATGAGGGCATATAAGATTTTTATTGAATGGGCGGTCGTATAAACATCATATGGGGCTTATTTGATTTGAAATTGGAAGTTATAGTGCCATTTTTAAGAGTCAAAGTGATTTGGATCAAACAGCCCCCCCCCTCCACACTATAAATTTACCTTAATACCTCCAATCAAAATTTGGAGATAACAATTTTATTCATCATAGTTGAAGGTTTCGTACATTATGTCTGTGAGGAATACAACCCCACTCCCCTACAGCTCTCAGGGAAAGGGTTTTCTGTTATGCCCTTGTGGCATATAAGGGTCTTACAAAAAGGGTAGTCGTATATGCTTAGGAGGAGACTCATTGGATTGGTAATCATAAGTTCTAGTGCCCTTTTAAAGAGTCAAAGTGATCAAAGCACAGCTATCCTCCCCCTCGCCCACAAACACACACAAACACGTCGTGTTTTAATGAGATGTATCCAATAGATATTTTGAGACAGTCCTTTTATTCAAAATAGTCCAAATATTATATAACAAGGCTTTTGAGGTTGATACAGACCACCAGAGCCTGAGGGCGATGGTTCTAAGTTATGCCCCTGGGCATGTAAGGTTCTTATGGAAGGGATGGTTGTATAAGCTTTAGAGGTGGCTCATTTGGTTGAAATCGAAAGTTCTAGTTCACTTTTAAGAGCCAATAGTGATGAAGGTCAAGTAGCACCCCCTCTTCCACCCAACTACCCCTCTTTTCACCAAATGCATCTGATTGAAATTGTGCGATGACAATTTTGTTTAAAATAGTCCAAAGAACACATAACAATGCCTCCAGGGTAGGCAAAACCCCCCAGAGCCCTGGGGCAAGGGCTTCAAATTATGCCCTGGGGGTATATAAGGCTTTTTATGGAATGTGTGGTCGTATTAAATTGAAAAGGGTCTCATTTGATTTTAAATTGGAAGTTATAGACCTTTTTAAGAGTCAAAGTGATCTGAGAGAAACCTAGCACCCCACGCCCGTCATTTCCCATAACAAATATCAAAATAAAGTTTTGAGACATCACTTTTTTAAGCATTGTTGAAAGGTTAGTAACTATGCGTAGCAATAGTTGTAGTAGCATTAGTAGCAGTATGCAAATAGCATCTTTTTTTAACATACCCTTCAACACACGATGAAATTTTTAACTTAATACGATCAACCGGTCCTGAAGCATTGCTGATACGTCCTCCTGACAACCTATATGGGCATGGTGTGTTTCGATTTATATCAATACAGTTACAATATTGCCCAAAATTTTCACCTTAATACCCTTAGGTTTATTAGTTGTAGCAGTATAACCTGTAAATACAGTAGTAGCAGAAGTAGCAGTAATCATAATAGTAGCAGTAGGTGTAGGAGTAGAAGCATTAATATTATGATTGTAAGTTAGTTCAACATCCCCCCCCCCAACAAGCGTTGTAAGTTTTAATTTCACACACGAAATTATACGTAAGATATTGCTGATATGCCCTTTTGACAACCTGCATACGGATGACAGGTTGTCATCCGTACAACAGAAATATTCTCTGAAAATTTCATCTTCGTAAGTTCATAGGTTGTGGATTTTGAGCTAGCCAGAAGACACTGTGTGTATTCATGTAATGCTGCTTCTACGATTACTGTAACCAACGATACTAATGGCATTAAGTTGAAACTTTTAGGGAACGTTTAGGAGAAGTTTCAATTAAACAAAAACCTATATGCATGCAGGTATTAAAAGGACATATAAGCACTATAGGACATATAAGCACTATAGGACATATATTGACACAGGCAGCGTTGCTCTATCATAGCTAGTAATATCATTGATGTTCTAAGGGAGCTAATTTGATTGAAAATTAAAAGTTCTAGTGTCCTCTTAAGAGTCAAAGGTGATTGGAGGGAAATCAGCCCTCCTTTTTAGCTTATAATTTTCCAGACACTTCCAATCAAAATTTTGAAGACAGATATTTTGTTCAGCATAGCTAAATGGTCTGTAAATATATCTCTAGGATTATTGGGTAGGTCAACCTCCCACCCCCCCCCAGTTATGTAATTTGCCCATTATGCTTAAAAACTAAATATTGCTTAACAATTAAATCAAAACACACTGTTTGTATGCTGGTTGCCAATAAGACATCTCAGCAATATACCAAGACCGACTGTAAGTTCAAGTTTTCGAGGCTATTTCTATAACTACTTCTGCTCTTAAAATTTTACTAGATCAAAAGAGTATAATTGTATCCAGGCTGTAAAAGAGCATAGATATAATTTTTTGGGAATGGTATGGTATTAACTTTTATTTATCAGGTTAAATAGAGGAAAAAATAAAGATTAATGTATTTCAAACAATTCGTGATAACGAATCAAACAGTTCGTGGTAACAAACTGTAAGTAAGGAGCAACCCGGCTCAATAGTAACCGAAACTCTAAAAAACGGAAATTTGATACCAGTAGATACATCAAAAGAATCGGATTTTTATGCTGATTTCAAATATATAAGTTTCATCAAGTTTAGTCTTACCTAAACTTGGGGCTGTCCCCTCCTCAACGCCTCGCTCTTTACGCTAAAGTTTGACTATGTCTCACAACTTTATTTTTTAAAGCAATAAAAAACTTTAGCGTAAAGAGCGAGGTGCTGAGGAGGGACAGCCCCTTTCATATACGTAATAATTTCTGTTCGTTTTAAGTTTTAATGTCGCTCCTTACTTTCAGTTAAAAAAAACAATTTCAAATATATTTTGTTTTCAGTAAAGTGTAAGTTATGATCTGGTCTTCAGAAGGCATGGGGGTTGCCAGCGCTACTCATTTTAGTTTTTGCTCGTTTTGAGTTTCACGTGGTTATTTATTGTATGATTTAAATAAACAAAATACGTTTAAAAAGCTTTAACTTTAATAAATTCAAAAATTTTAAACTTTAAGGATTATGTATCAGTATATGTATTCTAAACTAACAATCGATAGCTATGTTTTTTTTTTCAGTAAAGTGCAAATTATGTTCTGGTCTTGAGAATGTATGAGAGTTGTCAAAGACATAATTTCCAGACCTTTCAACTACACTGAACAAAATGCCTATCTCAAAATGTTGATTAGATTTGTTTTGTGAATTGATGGGCGTGGGGGGGGGCGCCGCTAGTCGCTCTCCAATCATTTTTGACTAATAAAAAAGGCACTAGCCCTTTTAATTTCCAATCGAATGAGCCTTTTCGAAGTTCCTACGACAAGAAATGGCCAACTCAAAATTTCTATCTGACGCATTACGGGAAAATACGAGGTTTTGAGGGGTAGGTGTTATCCACCCTCAGATCCCTCTTAATCTTAAAAAGGGCACTAAAACTTCTGATAAGCAATCCAATGAGCCCCCTCCGAAGTTTATACGATCACCCTTTCTATATATAAATACCTTATATGTCCCCAAAACATAACTTACCTTGCCCTGAGGGCTGTGGAGAGGGTTGTCATCCTCGAAGGCATAATTTCCGGTTTTTTCAATTACGTTGAACAAAATGACTATCTGAAAATTTTGATTGGATGTGTTTGGGGAAATGGTGGGCAACGGAGGGGGTTAGTTGCCCTCCAAATAAAAAGGACACTGGGCCTTTCAATTTCCAATCGAATGAGTTGTTTTCGAAGTTTCTATGACAACAAATAACAATCTCAAAATTAAAATCAGATGCATTTCGGGAATACACGATGTGTGTGTGGGGGGGGGGGGGGGGTATCCATCCTCCGATCACTCTGAATCTTAAAAAGAGTGGTAGAACTTCTGATTACCAATCCAATGTGCCCCCTCGAAATGTTATACGATCACCCTTTCTACATATATCTTATATACCCCCAGGGCATAACTTACAACCCTTGCCCTGAGGGCTCTGGGGGCGGGGGGTTGTCATTCTCAAAGACATAATTCCAGACCTTTCAATTATGTTGAACAAAATGGCCGTCTCAAAATTTTTATTGGATGTGTTAGGGGAAATGGTGGCTGTGGAAGGGGAGATATGATTTCCGGACCTTTCAACTACGTTGAACAGAATGGATATCTCAAAATTTTGATTGGA
The DNA here is from genome assembly GCA_029168905.1 of Artemia sp. Kazakhstan ARC1039. NCBI lineage: Eukaryota > Metazoa > Arthropoda > Branchiopoda > Anostraca > Artemiidae > Artemia > Artemia sp. Kazakhstan ARC1039. The sequence goes on along the minus strand of JAQQPU010004174.1, from coordinate 30,908 downwards.
CAACAAATGGCCATCTCAAACTGTCTATCAGATGCATTTAGGGAATATACCAGGTTTGGGGGTGGGGAGGTTATCGACCCTCCGACCCCTCTGAATCTTGAAAAGGGTACTAGAACACCTGATTTCCAATCAAATGAGTCCATTCCGGAGTTTTTACGGTCACCCTTTCTATATATCTTTATATAACTTATTTGCTCCCAGGGCATAACTGATAACCCTTTCCCTGAGGGCTGTGGGGGGTTATCATCCTCAAAGATATAATTTTCGGACCTTTCAATTACGTTGAACAAAATGGCTATCTCAGAATTGTGATTGGATGTGTTTGGGGAAATTGTGGGCGTGAGAGGGGGGTTAGTTGCCCTCCAATCGCTTTTGACTGTTAAAAAGGGCTAGCCCTTTCGATTTTCAATCGAATGAGCTCTTTGAAGTTTCTACGACATCAAATCACCATCTCAAAATTTCTATCAGATGCATTTCAGGAAAACCCGAGGTGTAAGTGTGTGTGTGTGGGGGGGGGGGGGGGTGTATCCACCCTCCGATCACACTGAATTTCAAAAAGAGCAATAAACCTTTTTACTAGTAATCCATTGAGCCCCCCCCCGAAGTTTATACGATATCACCCTTTCTACACAAACCTTAAATGCCCCCAGAGTATCACTTTCAACCCTTACTCTGAGGGCTTTGGGGGGGGGGGGGGTTATCCTCCTCAAAGACATAATTTCCGGATCTTTCAAGTACGTTGAACAAAATGGCTATCGCAAAATTTTGATTGATTGTATTTGGGGAAATGTTGGGCGTGGCGGGGGGTTAGCTGCCCTCCAATCACTTTCGACTATTGAAAAGGGCACTAGCCCTTTGAATTTCTAATCGAATGAGCCCTTTTGAAGTTTCTACGACAACTTCTTCGATACGAAATGCACTGGTCTAAAAAAAAAAAAAAAAAAAAAAAAAAAAAAAAAAAAAAAAAAAAAAAACATTGTGCCCACATCGCTCTTTACTTAGACAGCGCTATTGCGCTGCCTATGAAAAAATATTATATATGTTTTTTTTTAATTAGACTCCATAGTTTTTATTTTGAAGATTATTTTACTTTATTTTTGCTCATTTTTGGTTTAATGAGGCTTTTTGCTATTTTTTAAAAAACTTGTTCCTTATGTTTCCATTAGCAAATCCTATCTGTAAATAATTATATAAAAAAACAAAAACTTTTTAAACTGAAAGTAAGGAGCAACATCAAAACTTAAAACATACAAAAATATTACGTATATGAAAGAGTTGCCTCCTCCTCAAGAAATCGATCGCCGTTGTGTTTCAGGAATCGTTCTTAAAGAATTAGGACAGAAAGTCAAAACTTTAGTGTAAAGAAAAAGGTCTTATGGAGGAGGCAAATCCTATCATACAGGCCTACGTAATAATTTCAGTTCGTTTTAAGTTTTAATATTGCTTCTTACTTTCAGTTGAAAAGTTTTAATTTTGTAATTTAATTTCTGATCGTTTTTAAATAAGATCGGGAAATCCGGCTCTCTCTCCATGAAAAATTCCGGTGCTATGTGGATTATACACAAGTTTACGCTGTGTAAAACTCGAGAACAAACCGGTTTCTTCGTTGGTTTCTTCGTTACTTTAGAAACAAATTTGGCTATATATTTGCACACTAGGGGGGGAGGGGGTAAAGTATATCGGGTCTGCATGCAAAATGTGTTAGAAACAATTATTCTGCATATTATGAAGTAAGAATTGTTTTCTGACTTCAAACTGTCCAAATACTTTTCACAGACACCCCCTCATGCGCAAATATACAGCCCAAATTATATATTTCCCATCTATTCTGTCACTTCTCTTTGTCTTGTCTACCGCTAAGCTGAAAGAAGCTAACAAAAAAACCGGTTTGTTCTCGAGTTTTACACAGCGTAAACTTGAGTAAGTGGCGTATAATACACTAGTACCAAAATTGCTTCCCCCAGCAAAAAATAAAAAAGCAAAACTTCAGCTGTGGCTGGCATGGTACCATGCTATGGTGCAAGCTACGGTATTATCGGAGATTCTATTAGGTTGCAAAATATAATTTTGTGGATGGATATAAAAACGATATAAATCGTTTTTATATCCATCCACAAAATAATGTTTTGCAACCTAATAGAATCTTAGATAAAACTATACCTGGTAAGTGAGTAGCCTTTAAAAATGTTTTTCATAAAATGGAAATTTGAGATGCCATTCAGTATTGTGTTTTTATTCAGTTACCCTTTCATCGTTGCTAGGAAAGTCTTCTTATTTTATTTTCAGTGTCTTTTTTAAGGTTTGGTTTTTATATTATCCTTTGGACTTCAACGTGTTTTTTTTTTTTTTTTTTTTTTTTTTTTTTTTTTTTTTTTTTTTTTTTCTGGACTGAAGACGGTCAAGTGGAAGTCTTAACCGAAATATTTGCATAATTCTCTTCGATTTTTCACTGGCTGATGTTATCGTTCCTCTCTTTACGATTTTTTCATTTTGTCATGAAAAAGGCTTTGTCAATAAAAAAACAAACAGAAGTTAATTTAAAAAAAAAAGCCTAAAATTAGTTTTTCAAAGAAAATTACTAAGCTCCATTAACCAAAAATAAGCAAAAATAAAGAAAAATAACCTTCCAAGCGTAAAACTACCACAAATTACCATAAATAAATAAATGAAACCCAAAACGAACAGAGATTGCAATAAATAACCGAGTCAAACTCAAAAACGAGCAGAAATTAACACTAGTAGGGCTGACAAACCCCCCACCCTTCTCAAGACCAGAACATTTTGCACTTTACTCAAAAAAAAAATGAATATGGATTTACAGTTTAATATGCATATACTAACATTTATTCCTTAAAATCTTAATAATTTTTGATTTGGCATGGGGGTGTCAGCTCTATTCATGTTAATTTCCGCTGGTTTTGAGCATAACTCGGTTATTTATTGTAATTGTGTTTGTTTTGGGTTTCATTTATTTATTGATGGTGATCTGTGGTAGTTTTACACTTGGAAGATTATCTTACTTTATTTCTGCTCATTTTTGTTTAATGGAGGTCTTTACTTTTCTTTGAAAAACTTATATTGTGGAAAAAGTTTTTAAAATAACGTATTAGCAGTAAATAATACTGCTGAAGACACTAAATACCCTTTCGACAGTTCTCGTAATTTTCCTTTGATAGCCTTTTTGCCCTATAGGTGTCAAAATGCTAGAATGCAGTACTTCAGTTGACCCTCCTTATCTGGAAAAATAGATTATTTCATATTTTTATTTAGATAGTGGAATTAGGGTTCTAATACAAGTTAAATTTAAATGCATAGTTTTGCACAATTCCATCTTTTTAGGGAGCCATTTTCTTATTTCTAAAATTACGCAACTTTTCATTTGCTAATAACAACGATGAGTAGCTTTAGAAGTAATAAATTTGGCGCATTTAGAATCAGTATGAATAATAGATTTTGCTGTTTCATAAATGGTAATCAAAACTTCGTGTTTAGATTTCGGTTTGCCCCTCCCCCCTAGACTTTTAAAAATACATTTTTTAGTTTTTCATAGGAAAATGCCTTTTTTGGATATTCTCACTGAAAATACCTTTTTCGTTATTTCTTTTGAAAACCAAATAAAAAAAAACAAAAAACAAAATTGCACTCCTAGATTTGGAAAAGTGCATATTGTCCCCTCTCCCAGATTCTGTGAATTGACAATCTTGCAGTTCGTTAACCACGAACCTTTTGACAAAACGCAAAACAACCTGAAAAATAGGGACTACGAGGATTCTTGATCCTAAATGTGTTTCCTCCACTAACTACACAAGTAAAGAAAGGGAATATCAGCGCACGATAATAATAAATTCATACAATGTTTTTGGAACCTACGACCCTATGAGCCTACTCACGCATCCAGAGCCATCAAACCTACTCCAAATCTTCGAAAAAGGAAATCATAAACTCTTTTTATTCAAAATTTTAGGAAAATTTTTGCAATTTTATATAATAGTTTTATTTTTTAATCTTAACCCGTCAGATAGTTTTGATTTACTGTTCGATTAGAGAATAAATATTAAGAACAAAGAAAAAGGAAGCTAAAACACATTCGTAATTAATCCTTCGGTTATAAAAAAAGAAGACATAAATTATTTAGAATTTCCACGACACTGAATCCCCCAAATTGCTTCAGCCTTTCGTTGACATTTTAAATTTGTTTATAGCCCTCTTTCATAGAAGGGTTGTACTTAGATGTCCAATAAATTTTATCTACTATACTAGAGGAAAACCAAGTCCATTCCCATTAACCGCACCTACGAACGCTCTTTTCCAAATGGAATTCCACTCGAGATTTACTTTCAATCTCTTCTCTAAACAACAATGAAGGACCCAAATCGAATCTGTAACTCGATTTCAACAACGCCTGTTTTTCCTCTGTGTAAGAGGAAGGCGATTCATTTATTCTGCTCTAAATCTTCGCGATATCATTTGCAGCAGAATAGATAATAAGCTTCCTAGGATATCTCCACGTAAGTGTTGGGAAGCATGATTCGCTACACTTCATTTGGTAACGGAAGCCTGGAGAGAATGAGATAAGTGCAAGAGCTTTATATTTTACTAGCAAGAATTTGACTCCGATTAAATTTAATATAAAGGAACAAATTGCTCTTTTATTCAATCACAGTGTAATTTTTCGTAAGTAATAAAACAACATCCAAAATTGGAAAAACATTGCCTGGTTTTGTAAACTGAGTTTTTTTTTCTAAGGGCCCTTCAAGAAACACCTAGTTACTAGCCTACTGAAAAATTGAAAAAGAATATTTGAAAAAAGAGGCAAAATATACGAGAGATTTACCTACGAAAAGAGTAAAAGTGGTTCCACAATGGGGAACACATCTTGTGGGATGTTCATCAAATACCAAACACAGAGAAATTGAACTCAAATGAACGTAATGTCAGGATAGGTTACTTTTAATCCTTTAAATTATATTGCAGTTTTATAAAATTAATTAGGTTTTTTTTTACGTATAGGGAGGTCGAATCCCGATATTAGGGAAATTATGGGGGGTTATATATTAGGAGGGGTTGTCACCCTCAAAGACCTAATTTCCAGAACTTTCTACTACGTTGAACACAATGGCTATCTGAAAATTTTCATTGGATGTGCTTAGGGGAATAGTGCGCGTGAGAGGGTGGTTAATTACCCTCCAATCACTTTCGACCATTAAAAAGAGCACTAGCCCTTTGAATTTCCAATCGAATGAGCCTTTTTTGAAGTTTCTAAGACAACGCCTTCTAAAAAAACCTTATATGCCCCCAGAGCATAACTTACAACCCTTGCCCTGAAGGCTGTTGGGGAGTGTCCTCCTCAAAAACATAATTTATATCTGGAAATCAACTACGCTGAACAAAATGACGTATCTTAAAATTTTGATTGGATGTGTTTCGGGAAATGGTGGGCGTGGAAGGGATGTTAGTTGCCTTCCAATCATTTTCGACTATTAAAAAGGGCACAAACCACTCCAATTTCCAATTGAATGAGCGCTTTTCGAAGTTTCTACGACAACTTCTTCGATACGAAGTGCCCTGCTCTAAAGGGGAAAAAAATAATACATTGTGCCAACATCGTTCTTATATGCCCTCAGTGCATAACTTAAAACCCTTGTCCCAAGGGCTGTGGGGGAGTGTACTCCTCAAAAACATATTTTTATCTGGAAATCAACTATGCTGAACAAAATGGCTATCTCAAAATTTTGATTGGATGTGTTTGGGGGAATGATGGGCGACGGAGGGGGGCTAGTTGCCCTCCAGTTACTTTCGATAATTAAAAAGGGCACTAGCCCTTTGAATTTCCAATCGAATGAGCATTTTTTCGGCAACGCCTATGCGACAACGCCTTCTATAAAAACCTTATATACCCCCAGGACATAACTTAAACCCCTTGCCCTGAAGGCTGTGGGAGAGTGTCCTCCTCAAAAACGTAATTTCTATATGGAAATCAACTACGCTGAACAAAATGGTTATCTCAAAATTTTGATTGGATGTGTTTCGGGAAATGGTGGGCGTGGAAGGGATGTTAGTTGCCTTCCAATCCCTTTCGACTATTAAAAGGGCACAAGCCACTCCAATTTCCAATTGAATGAGCCCTTTTCGAAGTTTCTACGACAACTTCTTCGATACGAAGTGCCCTGCTCTAAAGGAAAAAATAATAAATAATACATTCTGCCAACATTGTTCTTATATGCCCTCAGGGCATAACTTAAAACCCTTGCCCCGAGGGTTATGGGGGAGTGTCCTCCTCAAAAACATATTTTCTATCTGAAAATAAACTATGCTGAACAAAATGGCTATCTCAAAATTTTGATTGGATGTGTTTGGGGGAATTATGGGCCTGGGGGGGGGG
>JAQQPU010004173.1:33189-50210 GCA_029168905.1 Artemia sp. Kazakhstan ARC1039 | reverse complement strand
TCTTAGCAAATCTGTTTTAATTTGAGGCTTTTTTCAACTTTGAATTCAGTAATCTCAACTATTAGATAAATAAATTCAACTATTAGATATCTTACTAAATCCATTTGGATTTGAGGCTTTTTTTCAAATTTGAATTCGGTAATCTCAACGATTACATACATGAATTCAGCTATTAGGTATCTTAGAAAATCTGTTTTGATTTGAGGCTTTTTTTCAACTTTAAATTTGGCAATTTCAACTATTAGATGCATGTATTCAACTATTAGATATCTTAGTAAAACCATTTTAATTTGAGACTTTTTTCAACTTTGAATTCGGTAATCTTAACTATCAAACAGTTTGTGGTAACGAACCGTAAGTAGGGAGCGACCCTGCTGAATAGTAACCGAAACTCTAAAAAACGGAATTGCGATACCAATAGATACGTCAAAAGAATCAAATTTTTATGTTTATTTCAAATATATAGATTTCATAAAGTTCAGTCTTGCGCATCAAAACTTACGAGCCTGAGAAAATATGTCTTATTTTCAAAAAAGCAGGAAACACTCCCTAAAAGTAGGAGAATCTAAATGAAAATAATACAATCAGATTCAGCGTATCAGAGAACTCTACTATAGAGGTTTCAAGCTCATATGTGCAAAAATATAGAATTTCGTATTTTTGGCCAGAAAAAAGATCATGAATGTGTGTTTTCTTGTTTTTTTGTTGTTTCTTTCCCCAAGGTTGATCGTATCGAGCCAGTGGTCCAAGATCAACGGGAGAGGGCTCATTTAAACGGAAATTAAAGTTTCTAGTGCCCTTTTTAAGTTACCAAAAAAATTGGAGGGCAACTTGGCCCTCTTCAATGCTGATTTTTTTAACAAATTCACCCGATCAAAATTTTGAGACAGCCATTTTGTTCACCATAGTCTAAAAATCTAATAGCTATGTCCTGGAGGACGACTTAATTCCTCACAGTCCTTTGGGGAAGGGCTGCAAGCTGTTAACTTTGCCCATTGTTTACATATACTGTTGGTTATTGGGAAGTATACTGACGTTTTCAGGAGGATTTTTCTGGCGGGGGATCAGGTGAGGGGCTTACATGGGATGATCTTTCCACGGACAATTTTTCTTGGGGAACGGAAATTAAAAATTCCCACCATTTTTAAAAACGATCAGAAATTAAATAAAAAAAACAAGTTTTTTCAACTGAAAGTAAGGAGCAACATTAAAACTTAAAACGAACAGAAATTATTACGTATTTAAGTGGGTTTGCCCCCCCCCCATTTTCAATACCTTCCTCTTTACGCCCCAATTTGTTTAGGACTTTCAAAAGAGCTATTTATTCTAATTGAACGGCCTTTGTGATTCATTGGTCATTCTTAAAGAATTGAAAAATAAATTCGAACATTAGCGTAAAGTGCGAGGTATTGAAAAGGGGGAAAACCACTCATATACGTAATAATTTCTGTTCGTTTTAAGCTTTAATTTTGCTCCTTACTTTCAGTTGAAAAACTTTTTCTTTATTTAATTAGATACATAATTTCTACTGTTAGGTATCTACTGTTAGGCACAGCCGTTTTAATTTGAGGCTTTTTTTAGCTTTGAATTTAGTAATCTCAACTATTAGATACATGAATTCAAAGATTAGGTAATTTTAGCAAAACAGATTTAATTTAAGGTTTTTCTCCCAAAATTAGGTATCTTAGTAAAACCATTTTAATTTGAGGCTTTTTCAACTTTGAACTTTGTAATATCAACTATTAGAAATATAAATTGAACTATTAGGTATCTTAACTAAACCGATTTAATTTGAGACGGTTTTCAATCTTGAATTCGGTAGTTTCATCTATTAGATACATTTATTCAACTATTAGGTATCTTAGCAAAACCGTTTTAAATCGAGGCTTTTTTCAGCTTTGAAATGGGTAGTTTCAACTATTAGATAATTGAATTCAACTTATTATACCTATTAGGTATTTTAGCAAAACTGTTTTAATTTGAGGCTCTTTTTAACTTTGAATTTAGTAATCTCAACTATTAGATACATGAATTCAAATATTAGGTAATCTTAGCAAAACAGATTTAATTTAAGGCTTTTTTTCAACTTTGAATTCGGTAATTTCAAGTATTAGACACATAAATTCCAAAATTAGGTATCTTAGCAAAACCATTTTAGTTTGAGGCTTTTCACCTTTGAATTCGGTAATATAAAGCATTAGATACATAAATTAAGGTATTAGGTATCTTATCAAAACCATTTTGATTTGAGACTTTTTTCAACTTTGAATTCGGTGATTTCAACTATTAGATACATTAATTCAACTATTAGGTATCTTAGCAAAACCGTTTTAATTCGAGGCTTTTTTCAACTTTGAAGTGGGTAGTTTCAACTACTAGATAATTGAATTCAACTTATTAGACCTATTAGGTATTTTAGCAAAACTGTTTTAATTTGAGTTTTTTTTTTAACTTTGAAGTCGGTAATTTCAACTATTAGATACACAAATTCAACTGTTAGGTATCTTAGTAAAACCGTTTTGATTTGAGGTTTTTCTTTCAACTATGAATTCGGTAATTTCAACTATTAGGTATATAAATTCAAGTGTTAGGTATCTTAGCAATATTATTTTAATTTGATGCTTTTTACACCTTTTAATTCGTTAATCGAAAAAAAATACAATTAAAATATAAGCACGCATCCGTGTTTTTTTTCTGGCAAAAGAAAAAACTACAACATTCCACATTTCTTAGAAAAGAGTACTTCAAAATGCACTATGGGCATCAAGGTTGTCAAAATAGCGTATCAGCATTGTCTTAGGAATGACTTAGAGTATGAAGTTGAAACTTACAGGGCTTGTTGTGGGGGATTTAGGACTAAAGAAATGGTAATATTTTCATGCTACTACTATTACTTCTTCAACTACTATTGCTGCTACTACTATTTCTACAACTGCTGCTGCCACTACTGTTACTAATGCTACTGTTACTATTACCTAGGGCTCAGTTAGGGGTGGGGGAGGGGTTACCCTCCCAAAACTTCTTCACATTTCCAAGGTGCCGGAGCGCACCGACACCTTGGAATTTAGCTTATGCTTTTAGTTTAGTTTACCTTATGTTTCCGCATTTGTCGGCAAACTTGACAACCCTGTTGGCATATTCATTAAGGGTATTAAAGTTAAAAGTCAAGTTATGCTGAGAGGATGTTGAACTTAATCAGAAAACACTATTTGCATGCGGGTTGTCAAAAGGACGTGCCAGCAATGTCCCAGGAACTATTTAGGGTATTAATTTGAAACTTTCAGCGTGTGTTGAGGGGGAAAACTGAAGGCGCTAAGTCTATAATACTATTAATGCAACTAAAACTATTGCAACTTTTCCTGCTAGTGAAGATAAGGTTATCAAGGTGAAGCTTTGAGGGAATGTTTAGGGGGATGAGAGCGTACCAACGATATCTCTGGAACGGCTTAGAACACTAAGCTGAAATTTTCAGGATATGTTGAGTTTGATTCTGAACTAATCAAAAGGCACTATGCGTAAACTACTAATGTTTTTACGATTTCTGGTTTTGGAGAAGCTAATGATAATAGCGTAAAAATTTCAGGGAAACTTATAGCGAGTTCCTACTAATCAAATCAAAACACACAATATGCACCCAGGTTGTCAAAAAGGCATACACAGTTTTAGAGATTTAACTTGAAACATTCAGGGCATGGTTAGGGAGATGTTGAACAAACCAAAAGGCATTATATCAATGTAATCACTATTACTACTAGTATTAGTGATACGACTGTTATTTCTATTGACGTTAAATAAGTATTAAAGCGAACCTTTCAAGGTATATTTAGGAGGATTATGAACTAAATCAAAACACACATATGCATTCAGGTTGCCACGATCAGTGTCGAAAATGGCAAAAAGGCCACTTTGCTATGGCCTAATCCTTTTGGCTACCAAGAGAGGGCAATAGGAATTTTATGAGCCGTCTCCAAACCAGGTCCACCGTGTCGATGCGAAAACCCATCAAAAGAACACAAAAAAATGAAATAAACATGCATCCATGATCTTCCTTTTTAACCAAAAGTAAAATACATTTTTTAGATGTGAAAGTAATATCCCCAGTCTGCTTATAAATCGACCCATACCCATAGCCACTACTCCTTTCTTCCAATGGTTAAAAGCGCAAGAAGAAGTTTTAACAGCGCATCCCTAATTTCGCGACGCCATGTTTCCAGACGACGAAATTTTATTCAGTGTTTTCATATGATTAATCGGAGTGGGGTCGGGATATTTAACAAGTAGCAATAGTAGGGAATTAACATGGGAAGTCCGATAAGTGGAGCTCCTAAACCCTCGCACCTGAGCAATGCGGTGAAATGTAATGTGGATGACGCAATTTTATGTAACCTTGCGACAGAACCCATGGGGAATCCCCAATTGTAACCGATCACGTGACAAACATGGGTGCTGCGTAATGACGCACTCATCTTACGCAAGGAAAGGGCACACATCACTGTCACATAAAACTTTTTTGACATTTTATTTTTTGCCAGAAACGTTCAATGCGTTTTTCGTTCTTTTAACTTAATGGCGGCACACACTTTAGGTAAGATCAGCATATCTGACGCAATGACGGCGCACATCTTACCTAATAAAAGCGCTTAAATCACTCTCACATAATACTTTTTTGAGATTTTATTTTTCGCCGAAACGTACAAAGCGTTTTTCTTCCTTATTTTTTTTTTACTTTATTTCTTTGTCCTCGCTAGGACTTGGAAGGTTAAGTCCCTTCCAGTGGGACAGCGCCTCGAGTAACAGGACTAAACTGCTATTCTCTGTATTTTGTATTGAGAACTATATTTTAAAATTAACCTATTGTGTGACACCTGGGATTTCCCCTTTTTTCGCACAGGGTAAAATGTCATATTTACAGCCAAAATTTGGCACGCAGTCAGAAAAAATCTATTTCCAGAGATCGGAAGAAGAGACATAGAAAAGAAGGATATCCCTACAGAGATATCTTAAAATATACTATAAAAGACAGCGATGAAACCTCAATGAACAATGTCTATAATGCAAGACGTGACAATGAATTTTGTGATGAATATGATCTAAGAGATAAGAAAAAGTGCTCCTTCAAGAGAGAACATAAGGGATTATTCTATAAAATGCATTTTAAACATTGAAAATCGTTCTGGAGGAGCTCTCGTGTTTCATTTACAATAAATCTCATTATTGATATGCTTGATAAGTCTTGTACCATAATCTTACAATAAATTTGTTTTTGAATATTAATTTTGTCCTACTCCATAAGCCTAGGGTAAGGCTGCAAGTAGGGATTTCTCTGCCTGAATAGTTTGGTATCGAATAGACCACCCCTGACGGTGTGCCCCCCCTGTCGTCCATAGCTCGCAGTGAGATCTCTATCGGTCCGAAGGGTTCTCCCGCCTGTGGGTGGAGTGCTGCAGGGGAGTTTGGTCAGTGTCTACTCGTTCCGGTGAGGGGATACGAACTTTGACTAGGCGACAAAGGAGGATGAAAATATCTTGCTCGGGATATTTAACAAGTAGCAATAATAGGGAATTAACAGGGGAAGTCAGATAAGTGGAGCTCCTAGCCCCTTGGACCTGTGCAATGCGGTCCCTGTATCTAGGTGTTATGGCTCAATTGTGTTTCAGTATTTTTATATGAGTAATCGGAGTGTGGTCGGTATAATACACAAGTGGCAATAATAGGGTTACTAGCCCATCTGTTAAAATGTAGGAAACAAAGCTAGCGACACACCATCGCCTTTAAACGGTAAGATAGGAAAATGGCATGGGATTCCTGTGACACAGACACAAAAATAACATGGAATTTTAAACGCACCGATAGGAAAATTTACATGGTATTTTAAACACACAGAAAGAAAAATTAACATGGGATTCCAGTGACATTCCCTGGTGTTCCAATATTTCCCCTAGCAACAACCATTTTTGTCTCGATTCATAACCGTTTTTGGCACATTGTTTTTCTGGAAGACAACCGAAACTTCCGTGATCAGGTCTAATATGGATAATGTCATCATATGTAACAAGCCAGACTCCAGGAGCCCATGGGGAATCCCCGATTGTAACCAAGCACGGCACACACGTGGGTGCTGCGTAGTAACGGCGCTCATTTTACGGAATGACAGCTAATGTAAGAGGTTGGAAGATAAGTGGGTCATCTTTCGAGAAGAGTAGGTACCCAAACCATTAAAAAGTATACTTATGGGCCAGAGCGAAATGGCACTGCTTTTTTCTCACAAATCTGAGGGCAATTTTGACTAAGGATATGCTAGCACTCAAAGATTCTTAAACAATTATTTACCGTATTTTAGGAGTTGGACTCGGCATATCGGAAGCGCCAGGAATTAGAGTTGAAATTGGCTATAAATTGCAAATGTAGTTAGAAGAATCTTTAAAACATGGCTAAGCAGTTGGAGTTTTACGATTGGCCCCCTCCCCCTTAGAAATCATTTCCAGGGGGCAGGGCTGACATTGGATGCAAATTTTTAGGCACTATTGAGGTATTACATCTCATTTAATTCCATATTTTATCGATATTATCTTCTTGATATTTTATTCTCCCAGCTTGAAGTCAATGATATATTTTAAAAACGAACGCGCCTCATACGGCATTGCCGTCTCTGAAACAAGAGGTTCAATATTGCTACAGATTTTCGAATAGATCAACTATCTCAGAATTTTCACGCAATAGCTTTTTGATCTTTTTTTTTGCTAAAAATAAATATACATGTTAAGGCTCATTTTGTAGGATTACCTGCACCTTTAGAAGCAAACACACCTCATACGGCATTGCCACCTCTGAAATAGGAGGTTCAAAATAGCTAAATATTTTTAATAGAATAACTATCTCAGAATTTTCACAAAATAGCTTTTTCAGCTTTTTTTTTAGCTAGAATTGTCGTTTCGTACCACAAATCGCCTGAAAACACTGCTTTACTGAGGGACAGACTCTTTGGCTAAAAATAAATGTATAGGTTAACTATCATTTTATAGGACAACCTGCACCTTTAGAAACAAACGCGCCTCATACGGTATTGCAACCTCTGAAACAGGAGGTTCAAAATAGCTAAATATTTTTGAATAGACTAACTATCTCAGAACTTTCATGCAGTAGCTTTTTGAGCTTTTTTGTCTAGAACTGTTGTTTTGTGCCACAAATCGCCTGAATACATCGCTTTGCTGAGAGACAGACTTTTTGGCTAAAAATAAATGTATATGTTAACTACCAATTTATAGGATTACCTGCACCTTTAGAAACGAATGTGCAAGCGTACGGTATTACTGTCTCTGCAACTCGAGGTTTTGTCATGATGTCTCCAGTTTGGTCTGGATTCTTTGGGATGAATCTTGATTTTTTTGTAAATGTGTGAGGATTTCCACACAACACTTATGATTTCTATTAACTCTTCCAGATTTCTGTGTATTGGCTATGATTTTTACGAATTCGTAAGGATTTCTATAGGTTAATTAGGATTTGTTAGAGAATGACCTTATTTCTTAAAGTTTTCTATTGATTTCTACACTTTGGTCCTGTTTTCTATGGTTTGATCTAGATTTCTAGGACTGGGCCCTGATTTCTACACGTTGTTCTTGATTTTTTTATGAATTTGTCAGGGTTTCATTCTTTTGGTAATGATTTTTTAGAGGTTGGCCATGATTTCTACAGTTTCCTCTTCATTTTTAAGAAGTTTTCGGGGTTTCTTTGGTTTGGTAATGATTGTTTAGAGGCTGACCATGATCAAAGTGCAGAAATCATGGTCAACCTCTAAACAATCATTACCAAAACAAAGAAACCCAAAAAAATTCTTAAAAATGAAGAGGAAACTGTAGAAATCATGGCCAACCTCTAAAAAATCATTACCAAAAGAAAGAAACCCTGACAAATTCATAATAAATCAAGAACAACGTGTAGAAATCAGGGCCCGGTCCTAGAAATCTAGATCGAACCATAGAAAACAGGACCAAAGTGTAGAAATTAATAGCAAACTTTAAAAATTAAGGCCAATCTCTACAAAATCCTGATTAATATAGAAATCCTTATGAGTTCATAAAAATCATAGCCAATACATAGAAATCTGGAAGAGTTAACAGACATCATAAGTTTTGTGTGGAAATCCTCAGAAATTTACAACAAAATCAAGATCATCCCAAAGAATCCAGACCAAACCGGAGTCATCATGACAAAACCGTAGAAAATATTGCCTCGAGTTTCAGAGGCAGTAATACCGTACGCTTGCACATTCGTTTCTAAAGGTGCAGGTAATCCTATAAAATGATAGTTAACATATACATTTAATTTTAACCAGAAACTCTGTCCCTCTGTGGCCGAAAACAGCTATTCTAGCCAAAAAATCTCAAAAATCTATTGCATGGAAATTCTGAGATTTTCAGAATTTTTTAGAATTGTCTTTTTTTAGAATTTCAGAAGTTTCTTTCTTAAACTCAGAAAGAAAATTCCGAGTTTCCACGGTGGGGTATTTTATTGGGGGGTATTTTACAGGGGGATTTTCCGCGGTATGTATTTTCCGGGGGGTGGGGATAAACGCCTAGAACCGAGAATTAGATAGTCTCCGTGAGAGGGAAAGCTGGCATAAATTTTTAGAATTCTACAAAAATGGTAATTTTCCCTTCTTGATCATAGTTTATCATCCTAGGGAGGAACTAAAGGCAGACATTCATACATTACGGGTGTTTGGATAGTCTGTCAGTCCTGTGATGCATTTGAAGGCAATTAGAGTCCAAAAAAGATTCAAAGATGTATGAGGAACCATATCCATAGGTTTTTCAAGCAAGTGGACGAATGATATTTATAATTAACAACGTTTCTTATTAAAAATGGGCAAAGATTAATTTAAAAAAATAAAGTTTATGTAAGCGAAGTTGGGACTTAAAACCAACAAAAATTATTACTTTACGGTCTATTTAAAATACATCAATAAAACTAGTCCAAATAAACCAACAGATAATATTTCCCTTTATTTGTAGGATTATAGAAAACTAGCACTTTACTGAAAACACAAAAGCCAAGTAAAAAAGAATATTGATTTAGGAGTCAAAATTGAGTATATACACACGCTTTAGTACGAGTGTCTCGTATTATTCGAAATGAAGAACAAATGAACCATAATATGAACTCTGGAAATACGGTTATTCTCTCTATAAAATGGAGAATTTTAGGCTATTATACAATTTTTAAAGCTAGTATATTTTCCTAATGCTATCAAGGTGAATTTACTTTGAACTTTTCTACAAAATAGTCATGAAATGTCCATAAAAATCTTTATTTCAATACTGCAAAAAGTGTCCTTAAATGGTTTACTTTTATTGTATCAAAACTCTTATATTGTTTTGTGCTTTCAGTAAAGCGCTAGTTTTCTATAATCCTATAAATATAGCGAAACATCGTCAGTTGGTTTATTAGTACTAGTTTTATTGATATACGTTAAACAAACCGTAAAGTATTAATTTTTGTTCGTTTTAAGTTCCAACTTCGCTCGTTACTTCCCTCGGAAAACTTTGTTTTTTTTTTTAAATTATTAAGGATACTACAGTAAACCTATCAAGGTATATTTAGGAGGATTTTGAACTAAATAAAAAAACCCACTTTATGCATTCAGGTTGCCACGAAAAGTGTCAAAAGCGGCAAAGAGCTGACTTTGCTATGGCACAATCTTTTTGGCTACCTAGAAAGGGTAATAGGAATTTTATGAGCCGTCTCCCAACCAGGACCACCGTGTCGATATGATAACCCATAAAAAAAAACAACAAAAATGAAAAAAACATGCATCCATGATCTTCCTTTTTGAGCAAAAGGAAAATAAATTTTTGTAGATGGGGTCTTCAAACCTCTACAAAAGATTCTCTTACGTGCTATTTTATGATAAGTAACTTTGAACTTTTTGAATTTTATTCATTTGGAATCACCATAAACCCTTATTATTTTTATGCATACATTACTATCAATAATTTTTCTAGAGTGTTGTTACTACTAGCCCAGCTCGCTCTTTACTTAGAGCTTATTACCATGAACTATTTGAAATATTGTTAAGAGCTTCATCTTGACTGTAAGGGAATTCGATACCTTACAGTTATCAAATGGCATCAAAGACTGTAGGATATTCAATCCTATCTTGGCCATTATAAATTTTTTTAGCCAATCTTTTAGCCAATTTTTTAGCCAATTTTTTAAAATTTGTTTAGCCAATCTATATAGAATTGATTGAGCGGTCTTGCCACTATCAGAGATTGGATAGGAGATTCGAAACAGCTTGTGCATTACGAACGTTATTGATTAAAAACTGTGCAATAAGAACTAGAAATTTACCAAAGTTTTTATGTTATGAAAGTGAACCAGGAATAATTTTCTCCGGGCTTTTGATAAAAATTTTGATACAACATTTTGATACAAAAATGTCCTTATTTGAGCGAATAGAGCACTTTATATGTGCTCTATGCATTATGTTTAGACAATAAGTCTCACTGACCTAAGAGTCACCATTCATCTCCTATTGCTTGTAAATCGACTGCTCATCCCAGGTCATCTTTTGACATCTCAGCCGCCATTTGTGGAACCGACGGGAGATCACCATTAAGACAGCAATTTTTGCTTATAAAGCAGGTTTTAAGTCTGTTCTCTTCGATACATTCCAACCTTGGCCAGATTTATTAGAGTTGTGTGATTTGTCGCTAAATTTGGTGATTTTTCACTTTTTGGTGATTTTCTTTAAAATGCTGATTTTCGGTGATTTTTTTCTTTAATTCGATGATTTTCATTTAATTTGGTGATTTTCTATAGAAGTGGTTGGCATTACATATATGATCGAATTTACTGTCTTACCAGGATGAAATAGTCAGTAACTTTCATGTTTTGTGTCATTTTATTCTCTATTGCAATGACATTATTTGGGCTTATAATTATAATAATTAATAATAATTTATTTCAAACCTTCATACAAATACATGTAAATGCTCGAAGGAGTTATAAAAACGAAAGAAAAAAATAACGAAAAAAATCATATAACGCTACAAAACAAAATTAAACTACGATAACTATGGAAAAGAGAAAACAAACGAAATCAAAATCGCGATTTTAATGGAAAGTCGTGTATTGTTCTATTTCGACTTTTGAAACGGGTGTGCAACTCATACATTTTCTTACTTAACTCAAAAATATAGAACCTCTGCGAAACATAAGAGTTTCTGAACCATATGGGAATTCCCAATAAATATTTGTAATACCGAAATGAAATTGAACGAATTTGGTTACGTTCGGTTTTACTAAAGCAGTTCCATAAAGGGGTTAAAAAAAGACATGTGGCGCGAACATGGCGTTACAGAGACGACTTATCTGTGTCCGTTTGGCAATCGAGCTCACTATAGCTACAAACCCAAAATAAATACCATGTCTCATGCGCGCTAGCAACGGATTATGCCTCAGAAGTGATAAAGAAATAATTTCTCAGGTAAAGTAAGTATGGGCCCACTTGAACAGAGATTCAGAAGCCTAGGCTATATTTTTTCAAGGAACTGAAAAATCTCCCAGGGAAAGGGAAGAAAAGATGCTAGGTTTTAAACATAATATATATTTTGTTTTTGGTGTCTTGAAAAACTGCACAGAAGAATTGTCATAATTGATTCTGGTTCTTTAGGCTCTTGCCATACCCACCTGCCTATGGCACACACAAAAATCTGCATAGATAACCCTTAACAGGACTGAGATTAGACTTAGTCTAACTGTGATTTTGGTAAAAATTTGCTCAAAAATTAATCTTTAGCATTAAAATAAATTAGCTCTTAAGCGAAGTTAAATTTTGTATGATTCTCTTATGGGCAGAATTTCGACACGGGAAAAGTCTAACTATCATATTACTATGGATTACATCCAAATAATTGTGTTTGCTGGACTTTGTACTTAATTGATTTTAGTATCGTTGCCCTGTTTGAATATCCTGTTTTATTCCTTCAGTAGGCACGTAATATTGAGAAAAGGCGCAGAAATATGCTTTATTCCTTCTTTCAAGCCCATTTCACCGTTGTTTCAGGCCGATTATATTGTAAGACTATTTGGTGCTGCCATCATTTTATTTTGACCGTTGGTCTGATAGTTTTTTATTTAATGTTACTAATAATCAAAGAGAAGGCAATAAAGAGAAAAAACAAAAAGAGTTCTAAATAGCAGGGAACACAAAGATAAGAAGCAAATGTCTACTTAGAAGAAATATCTGACTACTTCAATGAGACGTGGCTTTCAGTTCCAAGGATTAAAGAATTGATAACCATTGAGCCAAAGGATCTCAAAAAACCTTACTGCAAATATTGCTGCAAAACCTTCCAGGAAGCAAAACTGCCATGATGGAATGAGGGGCTCGAGAGGGGCTTTAAGAGGGGCTAGAGCCAGAAGTAAACATTTTCAAGCCGTCCTGGTGCTTTGTAGCACCAGTTATCAGTTGAGGATCCTGCTGCTAAATCAAGTGTTGTTCACAATAGAAGAGCTTCAAAAAGGGAGTGCAACAAAACTGAGTTTGCTCTCACTACCTGGGTTGCACAACATGTTCAACTGATCAGCATTAAAGAAAAAGGTCTTGAAAAACATGTAAACAATTCATCAGCTGTTCAACTTATGACGTGTGGACGCACAAAGTCAACTACATTACTCAATAACGTGGTAGGAAAAGCATTGAGCTTGTTCATATTTTGATGCAAACAAAACTCTCAGTTATTGTTGATGAGTCCACAGACATAACCGGTGAAAACACAACTCAACAACCATCAAATCAACCACAATAACTCGACAACCAAGCAAGTCAAACACCCTCGACTTAACTACCACATAGCTCAACTAAGATAAGATATGATTTATTCATCATGAAATACACATACAACATTAAATTTTACCATTTTCCCAAAGGTTCAGTACTCTGTAAAGAAGGAAGAAGGCAAATGAGTCACTTACTCAGAGAAGAAAAAAACAAAAAATTAAAATGATCACTTACTCACAGAGAGAAGAGCAAAAAGGAGAAGAAAAGAAAATATAAATCAAATAAAAACTATAGAAAACAAAACTAAATAAATTGAATAGACTAAATTAATTAGGCAGATTAAATAGACTCCAATAAAATAATAATAAATATATATAACAAAAAATAAATAAATAAAATAACTTCTAAGACGACAAAGAATTTTTAACAATTTTTTTTGAACAAACCAAATGAGTGGCATCCTTGAGCTTGTTCGGGCAGCTTATTCCATACAATATGACTCCAAGCGATGGGGCATCCAAGACTGTATATCCATTTCCTTTCGTAGCAAGTAATTTCAGGAGGAGGGTTGCTAATTCAGAAACTAAGAAACTGAATTTTATTCTTGATTCCGGATTCGCTTCTTTATTCTGTAATTTCGAGCAGCTTCCTTATTTCTTTCTTTTGAACTTTCAAACATTCTTGGGGACATCTCGTAGTTTTCTTTTCGCCATTTCTGTCCTTGTGATCAGCCTTCTTTCGTTTCTTGATTGTTTTTAAAGCGGCTCGAGGGCAATTGGCATATTCCTCGGAAGTGTTTTTCTACTGGAAAATACTTAACTTTCAATTCAAAATCCCTCCTCCGATGAAAAATAGGTTAGGTTAGGAACGCAACTTGAAATGAATATTTCGACCCTATATCCAAGGGCCGTCCTCAGCAAAACAGACGAAGAGAATAAAAACACTATAAAAGAAACTTACATTAAAACTCAATCATTAAAACTGTTAAAAAAAAAAATGTTTTAAAACAGTCCTAATATCATTACTTCAAGGAAGTTCAACCAGGACTGGTACTCCAAACGAAATGGACAGAGAACAATTCATTCAGATGGAATTAAAATACTTACAGACAAGCTTTTAAAGCTAATCTCGCCTTCTTGGCAGCCAGCCTAGAAGGTCTATTTGTAATAGATGGAGTGGAGTTATTTACTGGTTTTTTAATATAATTAGTCAAATCATTTTTAATTAAATTTATGTATAGGGCATTAAGCGAATATTCCCCCAAATCTCTATTTAAAGAAATATTACTATTTATTTTGATTTTAATTTCAATTGCCTCTCGAACAACCTGTTTTATGCCTAAATCATTGCTAATAAGGCAAGTTTCTTCAAAAGCATTTTATGACTAGCGTTATCATATATGTGACTGCTTAAAGCAGAAATCAAAGGAAATATTTGTACTATTAGAATTTAAAGCTTTAGTTATGTCATCTTTGTGTTGTTGCAGGCGTTTTTTTAAATTTTGATGGGTTCTACCAACATAATAATGGCCACAGTCACATGGTATTTGATAAACCCCTCTCTGGCGAGTAACTGGGGTTATATCTTTACCAGAATTTAAGAAATTCATGATTTTAAAATTATTTGTAAATACGACATAAAAATTATTTTGTGTGCAAACTTTTTTTAAACTTGTAGTGACTTTTGGAATATATGGAAGGTAAATTATATTTGAGGGCTTGACGGGAACTTCACATTGCAAAAGACCCTTCATTTTACGGGATTGTCTTGCCAATCTTCGGCTAATTGTATTGTTAGTAAAGACAATAGGATAACCGTTTCCAAAAAGTATTTCTCTAATAAAATTCAGTTCATCTGTGATGTAAGATTCAGAGCAAATGTTTAGGGCACGGTCAACGAGATATGTAACAACACCTCTTTTAACTTGTGGGGGGTGAATGGATTTAAAATGTAGATATCTGTTATTTTGTGTGGGTTTTCTGTAAATTGTAAAATCCAGTTTATGAATGTCACGAATAATTAAAATATTCAGAAACGGTAATTTATTTGCATTTTCAATTTCTAAGGTAAATTGTAAATTTCGGTCATATGTATTAAGGTGATCTAGAAAACCCCTAAGTTCATTTTCCCCATAATTCCAGAGCGATATTACATCATCCATATAACGCCCCCAGTGTATATTAAAACATTTTAAAACATGTATATTAGAGATTTGGAAGAGATTTGAAATAGAGATTTGGGGGAATATTCGCTTAATGCCCTATACACAAATTTAATTAAAAATGATTTGACTAATTATATTAAAAAAACCAGTAAATAACTCCACTCAATCTATTACGAATAGAACTTTTAGGCTGGCTGCCAAGAAGGCGAGATTAGCTTTAAAAGCTTGTCTGTAAGTATTTTAATTATATCTGAATGAGTTGTTCTCTGTCCATTTCGTTTGGATTACCAGTCCTGGTTGAACTTCTGTTGTGAAGTTATTTTTATGGTATGTGGGTGTTTTAGTCGTAGATGCCTTTATTCTCCCTTTATAGGGGAGATAAACTCTGGCCCTAAGGTAAATAAACTTTGGTAGCGTGCCTTAGGCTATGACCGAACTAATGAGGCGTACCGACTGGGTATGTTCGAGAAGCTAAAGGTAGATCGTAGAGAGGTTGTCTAAAATACAATACTTTAATTCATTTAACATATAATAATAATCAGATATATTCTTTCTACTGGGACTGGCTGTCCCAAGTAGACCACAAGTCTCCGAAACTACAATAATATATAATAAGATACTTAGACACTTACAATGATAAGACAAAATCCCAAGGTATTTCTAATGAGAAAATAAACGGTCAGAGGTTCACCCGGCAAGTCAAAAGGTCTCCTTCAGTCTCAAAAATCGGGGGATATATTTGAAAAACTAACCACGTCATTCCTGTACATTGGCCCATTTAGCCAGAAAATTGGTTATTGAGCAAGTTCCCTCCAAGCCCACACATTCCACGATTTGTATCTTTATCTTAAAAAGTGGTATTTTGAAACTTTGTTTTTGCGTCTTAATATATTTTTACTCAACTAATAATTAACTAAATTAGAAAGCTTTACCACAATACTCCCCATTTAAAGAAGAATTGTCCCAATTATCAATATTTTACTTTTAAAACAACTTAATTTCGTTTACAGCTATTACGCTGCCATCTTTGGGTAATTATGTGCATCTACCCTCAATGGGTTTCCTTAGGGTTATGTTTCTGGTCCAATATTGGCCATGTTCTTTTTTTGTCGAAGGATTTCAATTCGAAATTCATCCTTGTTTCTCCTTTTCTCTGTCTCTAGGACTGACAATTACTCTTTTACCCTCTTCATATGGATCTCCTGTTTTACTTGACCCCAAGCGGCTTAAACATAATATTAGTGGTTTTGCTTAAATTAGATTTATATTAGAAAAATTTTATGATTTTTTTTAGTTTAAATTTAATTCCCATTAATAATTTAATTGATCTGTGTGATGTGGTTAATATACTGTTTATTTTTCGTTTTAGAAATGCCTTGGGTAAATTACATATAACATTATTGACTTTTAAATTTTCACATATTTTTCCAGCACAAAGCATTTTCACATATTTCAATAACATAAGCCATTTGGGCTATGTAGCACAATAGCTAGGCCTAAATTAAGTTCTGATTTTATCTCACTTTTGATGATTTTGTAGTAAAGTCTGTAGTTTCTAAATATCCGTTGATCAAGTATGGTTTGGTTTCTGATGGTATGAGATGATAGTATCTGGATATAATTGAACTGGCTTTGAAATTTGCTACTTTCCAAAAATGCGTCAAAGAAATGATTGAGAACTGGATCCAAAAGGATGTTATGAAAAATTTGATTTCCAAAAAAATATAGCTAAGGCTGTATCTAAAACAAATATTCACATTAGCATACATATAAAGCATATATTTTTACATATATAGTAGAAAGAAACACTCAATTTCGTATTTCAACTGAGTTAATTTCTTAACTCAGTTTAATTACTTTTATTTACTTTTCTCTCTTTTAATTACTCGAAAAATAATATCCCGCTTAAATCGAAACATTATGTTTCTTCCTGGATTATTCTTTCAAACTTAAAACTAAACAGATTATTTTACAATAAAAATTATTAATACGTTGACTCGAGGTCAAACGTTTGCATATAACATTAAATCACTAGTTAAAACTTAAAGTTGATAAAAACATAGTATATAT
>JAQQPU010004173.1:0-32789 GCA_029168905.1 Artemia sp. Kazakhstan ARC1039 | reverse complement strand
ACATAACTTAATTGTTAAAAACAAATAATAATTATGTACTTTCATAATTTTTTAATCACTGCAAAATTTATTCGTTGTACAACTTTTAAATAAGTCCGTCAAGACTTTTATATGATAAGTCCTAACTGCAATTAAAATATTTACAAAACAAAACCAACTCCAACAAATAGATTTATGCACTATAACTAATAACTGTATTAGCCTCTATATAAGGGCTTGGCAATATTTCATATAACATAACTTTTCTATTTACATTTCTATAATAATTTTTTTTAAATATAATTCTCTGTTTCTAAAAGGTTTTCGAAATATATTTATAACAGTAGATATTTTCTCAATTACATTTGTTACAGCCATATAACTTTTCCCATATACGACTATATACATTTTGTTTTAAAACTTTGGTTCTATTTCGAACCCACTTGTGTTATTAACTGTCATTAGCTTATAAGCCTGTTTGTTTATTCAGACTTTTGAGCTTTTCAATTCTTTTCGAATTTCCTGGTACATGAGACAGTTTTGTAACGTATTTGTCTGTAAACTCTCTTTTTTAGCTTTAATGTCTTTTTGGTTTAAGGTTTTATTTACAGCTTATATCTGATAAGCTAAAAAATTTTTGCTGTTCACCTTATACCTGTTATGCCATTATCATATGACTTTGCCTGTACTCTGAAGGTTTGCTTACCATGACTGCCTTCTGGTAGCTCCTTATAACTTTTCCAGGTCCTCTTGTCATGGGCTACCGCTAAAAGGACTATTATGAACCTGCACACACAATAATTAATTATTTAATAATTTGTGGCTAAAATTTTCTCTTGGGCTATTCTTTTTTCAGAAAAAGTGGCCCTTCTGCCGAAAATACCTGGCCTTCATGCACACAGTAATTCAGTTTTTGACATACAAGTGACAATGACTATTTTCACTTTAACTTCCCCACTTTTAGTGGTCTTGTCTTAGGTTTCAACTTCAAATTAAGTCCTTATGGATATTAGGTGAATTTTGTTTAAAATTTTTCATGCCGTGTTAGTCATTTTTCTGAAAACGACTTCCACATAAGAGAGCCAAATTTCTTTTCTTGACTACTTTGAGCATTTCTCCAATATTTCTATTAATCTCGGCCCACGTTAACCAATGCAACGGTGGCTCCGTAGTATTAATGCTACTTATTTGTACTTATTTAGTACAATTTTCATACTAGTTCGTTCGGCAAGTTCAATAAGTGCGTCTAACAGAGTTTAACTGACTTCATTCAGTTTATTTTCCTTTTAGTTTCGTCTGGCTATATTTTCAACTTGAACCCTTCTCTTTTTTTTGATTCGTTATTTCAATGGAGCCTAAGGGTTTTTTTAAGTCTTTTCCCGTTTTTTCAGTAAAATATGTCTTTCCCAAACCTATATTTATGTTTCACGTATTTTTCAAAAACCCTTAACAAGTTTTTTGCTGATTGCCCTTCTATGGTCAAATTCATTATCTCCATATTTTTAAGAAGTGGGGGGGGGGTTGTCTAATTTTTGCAACCTGTAATTATTGAAATTATTCAAATTTTTTCTTCGAAAGTTTTTGTGTTAGAAAAGTACTGTAGTTTTTCAGCTAATTTTTTTAAGAACACTTTTAATTAAGTTTTGCCCCGCATTTGCTAGTTCTCATTTCTTCCTTAAAATGCAATTTTTACGATATACTGGTTGCCAATTTTATCCCAGCTTTAATTACTATTTTATTTGCCAAAGAAAGAGAGACAATACTACCGTTGCAAGGCTAAATAACTTTGAATTCGGTGCTCCTTATCTGTGGTTTATTGATAAGCTTGAATCTGGGAGAATTACAAGAATGAATTTCTGTTCAGTGTTCATTACTGCGAGTTTTCTTTTGTTGTGTAAAGCTATATTTTATTTTCAAAGAAAAAGTAGATACTGTTTAGTTTCTGTTAGGGTTCGACGGCTTGGGATTTGGGTGTTTGGGTTGGCACAGGTGAAAGCCAAGTGTTTAAACTAGGGATCTCCTGTGCCAATTCGTTTTCTCAGATCCAATACATCGCTAGAGTTAAAATTATTACCTTGAACTACTGTGGTTTGCTGGTGACGATGAGGTTTAATTTTTGGCTTATTTTTCATGGATTTTTTCCTTGGCTTTTACCTCCTGGTTAGTTTTTAGGTTATAATTTGTTTTTATATTGCTTTCCGTTTCTTTTACCTCGCACTTTTTTTGCTTTCTAAGCTTATTCTAAGTTTCGCTTAAATCTTTATAACGCTTAATTATTGTCTTTAATTTTTTTTTCTTTTTACCAAAAATTATTATATTAAACTATAACTAATTATAATAAGATTATAGCTAGCTTGTACACATAGCCGGCACTTAATGTAAACTCTTGCTGTTTTTCCCATTATAATAATTTTAACATTCTTCAAAAACAATTTTTTTTCAAATTTGATTGGAAGTGCCACCTCCGAGGGTCAAAGGTCAGTAGATGCATTGCATTTACTTAACAACGAGAGACCAGCAGTGATTGAGCTTGCTCCAAATTTGCTAGCTTCCAATGACCCCATTTCAGTAGACTACTCTCCTTCGTTTTTTTTATCCCCCCAAAATATTTTTGTTTCAATATACATATCAAAAGAATTGCCTTTTAATGCTGGTTCTAATTGTATAATTAGTTTCAAAACACCTATTTACAAGTTACGTGGCCTTATTAATTTCATTTATGAAACGAAGCCTAATTTGTTTTGACAAGTCTTGTCACCATTCGCGAAATTTTACCTCGTCTCGGAAACAAAAGCTTTTGCAGGAACCTATGCTGTCACTTCAGATCAGAGCTAATAATTTAGCGTTAGAACATGACGGTAATAATTTTTACTGGCGATATATATTTGAAGAAAAACTTGATATTATTTATATACCGATTAAAAAAAAGAAAATATAGATATTTCTTTAGAGGCTTTTTACTCGTTTTATTTTTAATTAATATTTTTTTTGCTATAATTGTTTTATTCAAATATTAATCTGCTGGGGGCTGCGCTTATTCTGCCTTTCTCTGTTTCCTGGTCCGAGTTTTGGACCCCAAGTTTTTGCTTTTCTTCTTTATAATATTTGCAAGTTTTTCCGTGGTCTCTATAGTGTGGTTTACAAGGCTCTGAGTCCGAGTGTGGTTTTGTTGCCTCGTCAAATATCTTTAATCTTTGTTTCTCTTGATGTTTGGCCTTTTTCATAAGTGTTTTAGCTACTTGTGCTGCTGACAAAGGAACTTCTTGCTCCCCCTTTGGTTTCTTTACTGTTCTCCATAATTTTTATCTTAAAGAAGGTTTTCTTGACGATGGCCCAGGTTTAATTATATCGGTTTCTGTCGAAGAATTTTCAGTGTCACATTCTGTTAGCTCGCGTCTGGTAGATGGCGTTTGTTCCAAAATCCATTTTTGCGTTAAGACTGTAGGTGAGTCTAATGTATTAAAATCAGATAATTCATTGGTTCCTTCCAATTTTTCCTCCTCTGTGAATTTTACCCTTGATTACGCTTATGTTGTGTTTGATTTTCTTCATCACTAATATCCGAGGAGTATCGAATATTTTTTTTTTCTCTTGTTTGTTGTGTAGAGTTTGTAGCCAAGACTGGGCTAAATACTCCTTCCACTCCTCCCAACTTTTGTGGTCATTAAAAAGGTCATAAAATTCATATGGTCTTCTGATATATACTGGTGAAATCGTGTCCTCTATTTCTTCTTCTGAAAGTATAGGCTCTATTTTCCACGGTTTTGAAAAATATCCCTTTTTCATTCTATTATGGTGCACTACTTCTTCCTTTTCCTTATACTGATGCTTTAGAACATATGTTAAGTTATTTGGTAGAATTTTTATAATCCTGTAGGGTCCATCCCATTTCGGTTTTAACTTTTTTGTTTCTTCCAGATTCGTTTTGTAAACATAAACCAAATCTCCTAAACAGTAACTCGTTTTATTTTTGCTTGTTCTGTCATATTTTTCTTTTTGTTCTGTTTTCGCATCTTCCAGATTGTCTTTAACTTGTTCCATAGCTTTTTTCATTCGCATCACCATCTATTGCTTATATTGGTCTAGGTTGTAATATATTCTGTCCTTTTGTATTTCATCTAAACAAATTCTGGGATCTCTTATATGTTGCAAAAAAATGGCGTTTCTTTTAAGGAACGTGAAAAAGCCGCATTTATTGCAAAAACTACAAATGGTAAATGTTCATCCCAATTTTCATTTTCCTCTCTTGTATATATTCCCAGCATGTAAGCTAATTCCCTATGCTTACGTTCAACCTTCCCATTAGCTGCTGCCATATAAGACGAGGTAAACCATCGTCTAACATCCAGATATTCTGTAATTTTGTCTAATAATTTTGCTCTAAAACATGGTCCATTGTCGCTAAGTAAAACTCTAGGGAAAATCCCGTGTTCCAGAAATAGGCGATTGACCAAAACTTTCGCAATGGTTTTTGTCTTTTCGTCTTTAATTTGAAAAGTGTATAAATATGAATTAAAATTGTCGACTATGGCTAGTACGCACCTGTTTCCTTTCCTGGAAACTGGTAAACTTCCTCCTGTTCCCCAAATGTCTATTGACATTAATTTTCCTACCCCTGAAGGGGTGGGGTATTATCCTAATTTTGCCCTAGGGGTCCTTGGTGGCGACTTTTGTTTGGCGCACTCTTGGCAACTTTATATAAAAGCTTTTACTTTTGAGTACTTTTTTGGAAAATAAAAATTTCCTTTCAGTCTCCCCATAGTTTTTGCTTCTCCCATGTGACAGCCAATCGTCGCATGTGCCATCTGTAAAACTTCTCCTTCCAGATATTTTGGAATTACTGGAATAATTTTAAAGTCGTTTTTTCTATATTCTTGCGATGGTCTATGATATCTTACTAGAAGATTTTTACTTTCGTAAAGATCAAAATTATCTAAGTCCTTTAAAAAATGTTTAAAGTGCTCTGGCAGTTCCGTTCCTTTTGATAAAAAGGATTTCAGTGCTAAACAAAAATAATCTTTATCTTGATGGTCCGCAATGTTTTCATTAGACATTATTTCTGGCCCTTCCAGTTCGTTTTGGATGGTTATCACCAAATTTCCTTCCGTATCTGGATTTCGTGACAAATAGTCTGGTAAAATGTTTGTACGGCCCATTATATATATTGGGGTATATGAATATGCTTGCAGACGTAGGATCCACCGTGTCAGCCGGGCTGAAGTATTTTGCATCGTATATAGCCAAACTAATGATTTTTGGTCTACGCGTAAAATAAATTTTTTCCCAAGTAAAAATTGTCAAAAATATTCTGTAAAAACTACAACTTCCAAACACTCCCTTTCAACTGTCGAGTATTTTTTTTCTGCCTCCAACAGTGACCTGCTCGCGTATTGGACTATTGATTCTACTCCTTCAGAATTTATGTTTAATAATATGGCCCCTATACCGTACCCCGATGCATCTGTTTGCAAACAGAAGTCTTGTGACAAATCTGGTAGTTTTAGTATTGGTGCCAGTAATAATTGCCTTTTTATTTCATTTAGTGCTTGTTTTGCTTCCGCTGGACATTCGAATTTACCTGATTTCTTCAAAAGGTTTGTCAAAGGTTGTGCTATTGTGGCATAATTTTTAATATATCGCCTGAAATAGCTTAACAAACCACAAACTGATCTGCAGCTTTTTTTATCTTTAGGAGGCTGTAAATTTTCTATGACTGTAAATTTTTCTGGATTTGGTGAAATAGTACCTTGCTTTATCAGGCGTCTAAGAAAAACTAATTTTGGTACTACTATTTTTAACTTTTCTGGTTTTAATTTTAAGCCTGCTTTTTCAAACTTTTCCAGTATTTTTCTAAGTCCAACCAAGTGGTCTTCCAGGTTTTCATTAAACAAAATTACATCATCTAAATAGGCCAAGGTATCTTTTTTTCTTCCTGGTTCGTTATCTTTTAACACCAAGTTCATTAGTCGACTAAAACAATTTGGACCAAATGATAAGCCAAAGGGCATACGTTCAAATGTGAACGTGCTCCCATCGTCTAAGATTACTGTAGCCTTATGCTTTGTTTCTGCGTCTAAAGCGATTTGCAAATATCCTGCTATTAAATCAAAACTAGTGTAATATTTTGAACCCCCTAACGAATCTAAAATCGAATCAATTCTTGGTAGCTTCATCACGTCTTTAACCGTGACGGCATTTAGTGATCTAAAGTCTATACATAATCTCCATGTGTTATATTTTTCCTGACTATTACTAATGGAAAACACCAATCACTAATACTTTCTTTCATTATTGCTTGATCTTCCATTTCTTTTATTTGGCTTTCTAGCCATGGCTTTAAATGATAAGGTGTATTATACGGTGACTTTTTGATTGGAGGGCCCTCTGTTGATATCTTGTGCGTGATTAAGTGAGTTAATCCATTATCCGCATTGTGTCTTGCAAAAGTCCATTTAAAATCCCAGAGAATATTTTCCACCCTAGTTTTTACGTTTTCCGGTAAATGTTTTAAATCAAATTGTTGAAAAAAATCCGTTTTCGACATTCCATACTCTTCTTGTGGTTGCGGTTTTAATGAGGATAAATGTTCGTGGCTAGTGAAGTTTACGCTTAATTCCAGACTGTGTATAGATTTATTTCTGAATTTGGAATCTTTTCTACTGATCCAAGTTCTACCTGGTTCAGTTTTATTTTATTATTACTTAGATTTGATAGTTTTAAGTATGTTATACCATTTTCAATTTTTATAACTTGATTTTCCACGAAAATCATTGGGTATTTCTTTTATGGTGTACCCTCCTATCATGGCATCCTTTGTTTTAACCTTTCCTACTTTTGCATTTAATGTCGCTAGAACTTGAGCTGTCGTTCCCCCTTCTATGGTGATATTCCGCTTATTTTTAGGTTATAACTGGAATCTTCACTTTCGTTATCTGTTGTTACGCAAATTTGCCTATTATTTTCATTTGCCTGGTTTATGGTTATTGTATCGGATATGGGTTCCCATACAATCCCATATTTTCTGATGGCATCTACTCCTAGAATACAAGGAAGTGGTAGCTGCTTGCATATTATTACTGTTACTGTTATTTCTTTATCCCCTGTGCTAAATTTTAATGGACATTCTCCCAAAATTGTCAGCTTGTACCCTGTCACTGATGCCAGGGTATTCTGGCATCTGCTTACTCAATTTTTGACACTAGGAGGAAACCTCTTAAAAACTTCCTCTCGAATTAGTGATTTAGATGCGCCTGTATCTAGTAAACATGGTAAATTTTGAAAACACTCAATTTTAAAACAACGCAGAATCGGTAGATTATTATTATTTGCATTTGTATCACAACATTCTAAACTATATAGGGGTCTTTGTAAGGAAACAGCTCTGTCAACCCTTCCAGGCTGGTTTCTCCGTTTAAATGCCCACTGTTTGGCCAAAAGTGTCTGGGACTGTCCCAGTTTTCTTCAGCGCTGCTACTTTGACCCTGGGTATTGTTAACCGTTTGCCTCCTAGGCCTCAATTCAGGAATATTCTTAAGTGTTTGCCAACTATTATTTGTTCCCTGTCTTCATAAATTTCTGTCCCCCTGCGTTCTGAATTGGTGTTTTGTCTTGTACGTATGGCCTTCTTTGCGTATTCTATGCCAGCAATCTGCTGCATAGTGATTTGGTTTGCTAAAATAATAGCAATAAAATTTTCTCTCAAATTGTTTGTTTGTTTCCTGGTTATTTCTAAATATTTTTGATCTGTCCTTGTTGGTTCCCCAACTATCTGTCCTTGATGGGGGAGGGTGCCCATATTTTCTATAGTTATTAGCTGCTAATCTCTCAAAGTCGTGGAATCTGTCAGCTATTTCTCTAGACGGCGACCCTCGGCCTCCATCGCGCCTTTTTGGTTCACGATTCGGCTCCTCAACGCTCACCCTCTTCTGTCCCCTTTCATATTTTATACTTTCTTGGGGTCTTGTGCTATTTTTTGACATCTGGTCAAACTTTTTCATAGCCTCGTCAATTTTTACCTCTGTTTCGACTAGTATTAGAGCCTGCTCAAAATTTTCAGGTTTCCGAGATAATATTAGTCTTAATAACTTTTTTTGGTAGCCCTTGGATAAAAGTATGTAGTTGTACTTTTTGTACTGTCTCGTCATTTCCGCCTTTCTCTAATTGTAAACACACGGATCTACAAATTTTGTCGGCAAATTTCCTGATACTAGTTGAGGTATTGAATGTCACTACCTCTGTTTTTAGCCTTTCGGAGATGTTTGTCTCTATTAATCTTGTTTTAAAAGATTCAATTAGAGTACTGATGTCCTTGGGCTCTTTTTCCGTAATTGCCTCAAAATGTTTAAGGGCGCTTCCCTTTAATCTGGCTGCAACGCATTGCTCTTTGACCTTATCCTCAAACGATTCAGTTAGTTCGTCGAAAATTTATAATTTTTCGATAAACTCATCTACATCTGAATTTCCCGCGTATTCTGGTATAATTTTTGCAATTTCAAGTGCTGTTGACAGGGAAGTCATTTTTTCTCTGGTAAAGCCATTTTATTTCAATCTACTATTTTTATCTAGCCTTCTCGACCCAGTTTTTCCAGCGACCACCAGTTGTTAAGAAGTTATTTTTATGGTATTTGGGTGTTTTAGTCGTAGATGCCTTTATTCTCCCTTTATAGGGGAGATAAACTCTGGCCCTAAGGTAAATAAACTTTGGTAGCGCGCCTTAGGCTATGACCGAACTAATGAGGCGTACCGACTGGGTATGTTCGAGAAGCTAAAGGTAGATCGTAGAGAGGTTGACTAAAATACAATACTTTTATTCATTTAACATATAACAATAATCAGATATATTCTTTCTACTGGGACTGGCTGTCCCAAGTAGACCACAAGTCTCCGAAACTACAATAATATATAATAAGATACTTAGACACTTACAATGATAAGACAAAATCCCAAGGTATTTCTAATGAGAAAATAAACGGGCAGAGGTTCACCCGGCAAGTCAAAAGGTCTCCTTCAGTCTAAAAAATCGGGGTATATATTTGAAAAACTAACCACGTCCTTCCGGTACATTGGCGCATTTAGCCAGGAAATTGGTTATTGAGCAAGTTCCCTCCAAGCCCACACATTCCATGAATTGTATCTTTATCTTAAAAAGTGGTATTTTGAAACTTTGTTTTTGCGTCTTAATATATTTTTACTCAACTAATAATTAACTAAATTAGAAAGCTTTACCACACTTCCTTGAAGTAATGATATGAGGGCTGTTTTAAAACATTTTTTTTTGAACAGTTTTAATGATTGAATTTTAATGTAAGTTTCTTTTATAGTGTTTTTATTCTCTTCGTCTGTTTTGCTGAGGACGGCCCTTGGATATAGGGTCGAAATATTCATTTAAAGTTGCGTTCCACTGTCTTGTATAAAAAAAAAATCCCTGTTGTTCTACTTATTAATTAAAATCTGACCTAACACAAGGAGTAAAATGAACTTGAACAGGATTTTTTGAGTTGCGAAGATTATAATTATTCTGATTAGAGGTAAAAGATGGTGGAACATTTAGGGTCGGAGGGAGGTCACCATGAAGCTGAGAAAAAGTAAAACATGCACGCGAAAGAATATACAGTGGAGGTAAAGTAATGGGATAATTCCTAAACGATTAGTTTCCTGAAACAAAAAAGGACATTAGAAGACGGTGAACTATAGTTGGCACTATGGGCAAGGGAAGGCTTAGGATGACAAAGTCTACAGCGATTAATAAGTTTCTGCTTTTTTAATACATAAAAGAGATCATTTACATAAATAAAAATTAGCACAGGCCCTAAAACTGATCCCTAGGGGACGCCAAAATTCGCTTGTGAGGGTGGACAGAAAAGTGGATCAACAGTAGTTAACCTATCATTCAAATAAGACTGAAGCCAAGAAAATAGATTTTCCCCTAATGCCAAATGAGACATCTTCCATAGAAGAATCTCATGGGTTAAAGAATCAAATGCTTTACGAATATCCAGGAATACAACAGCCGAAATTAATCCCGAATCTAACGCAGAATGTATAAAATTCAAAAGGATCGTACAGGCATGTTCAGTGGAGTGCTTTATTTGGAAACCAAATTGAAAATCATGAAGAGATTTTTTTGATTATAGAAAAGTCAAGAGACGAGAAAGCATAGCTTTTTCAAAGATTTTACTAAATACTGATAAAATTGAAATTGGTCAATCATTTGCTAGATCATTTCTGGGCCTACCTTTACACATAACAATGTTCCGAGCACGCTTGAGAGCATCCGAAATAACTCTAAATTCAAATGAAAGATTAAGAAGTTTTGTTAGAAACAAAACTATTGAAGGAAGAATAGATTTAACTCTTTTAGTCGGAATAGAATCTGGCCAAGATGAACATGAGTTTTTTAAGCCATTAAAAATTTTCGTAATTACTATTACCACCAAACAGTTCAACCACCATCAACTCAATTACCGCATAACTCAACGACCACGTTTCTATGTGTATTAAATAAAAAAAAAAGTTTTTTAAACTGAAAGTAAGGAGCGACATTAAAACTTAAAACAAACAGAAATTATTCCGTATATGAAAGGGGCTGTCCCCTCCTCAACGCCTCGCTCTTTACGCTAAAGCTTTTTTATTGTTTTAAAAAACAAAGTTGTGAAGCAGAGTCAAACTTTAGCGTAAAGACCGAAGCGTTGAGGAGGGGACAGCCCCTTTCATATACGGAATAATTTTTGTTCGTTTTAAGTTTTAATGTCGCTCCTTACTTTCAGTTTAAAAAACTTGTTTTTTTTTATTTAATTTCTGATCGTTTTTTAGTTAATGCAGCTTTTATTTTGGCTCGCCGTCATTGAATAAGTAAACAAAATTTGCATAAAAATTTTACTTTTCTTTTGCTAAATGGCTGTCTCTCAATTGGGTTCTGACGTAATTTACAAATTAACTTACGTAACGAACTTCTATATTCGTATATTTTTCTTCTGGCAAAAAATACAAAGTTGCAGATTTTTGCAGATATGAGCTTGAAACCTAAGTTATAGGGTTTTCTGATGCGCTGAATCTAACGGTGTGATTTTCATTAAAATTTTTCCACTTTTAGGGGATGTTTCTCCCCTCTTTAAAAAATAAGATAAGTTTTCTCAGGCCCTAAGCCTTTGATGAGTAATACTAAACTTAATAAAATTCATATATTTAGAATCAGCCTTATAATCCCATTCTTTTGATACATTTATTGACATCAAAGTTCCATTTTTAAAAGTTTCGCTTACTATTGAGCCGTATCGCTTGTTTTTTTTATTGTTTTTTTTATTACGTATATGTTATTACGTATATGATGGGGTTCTCCCCTTAGTCAATACCACGCTCTTTACGTTAAAAGTTAAAAAATGTTTTAATTCACAAACCCCTGAATCACAAAGGCCGTTTAATTGGAATAGATAGCTCTTTTGAAAGCACTAAAAAAAACTGTAGCGTAAAGAGCGAGGTATTGACTTGGGGGAGAACCCCCTCATATACGTAATAATTTCTGTTCATTTTAAGTTCTAATGTTGCTTCTTACTTTCAGTTGTTTTTTTTTTAATTTAATTTCTGATCGTTTTTTAAATAATGCTTGGAAATCCGTCGCCCCCTTCATAGAAATGTCCCTTACCCCAAAGAAACATCCTCCACGGAAAGATTCTCCCGAGTAACCCCCTCCTCCAGCCCCCTCCCCCCCACCAGAATAAAATTCTTCCTGAAAATGTCTGTATACTTCCCAATAACCAATACAATATGTAAGCAATGGGCAAAGTTCATAACTTGCAGCCCTTCCCCTGGGAACTGTGGGGGATTAAGTCATCGTAAAAGACATATTTATTAAATTTTCGTCTATGCTGAACAAAATGGCTATCTCAAAATTTTAATTGGGTGACTTTGAGAAAAAATGAGCGTGGGAGGGGGCCTAGTTGCCCTCCATTCTTTTGGTCACTTAAAAAGTGCACTAGAACTTTTAATTTTCTTTCCAATGAGCCCTCTTACGATATTCTAGGACCACTGGGTCAATACGATTACCCCTTGAAAAAAAATAAAATAAACACGCACCCGTGATCTTTCTTCTGGCAAAAAATACAAAATTCCACATTTTTGTAAATAGGAGCTTGAAACCTCTACAGTAGGGTTCTCGGATACGCGGAATATGATGGTGTAAATTTCATTAAGGTTCTATAACTTTTAGGGGGTCTTTCCCCTTTTTTCGAAAATCAGCCAAATTTTCTTAGGCGTGTAACTTTTGATAGGAAAGATTAAACTTGATGAAACTTAAATATCTGAAATCAGAATTAAAATCTGATTCTTTTGATGTATCTATTGGTACCAAAATTCCGTTTTTTAGAGTTTCGGTTACCATTGAGCCGGGTCGCTCCTTACTTACAGTTCGTTACCATGAACTGTTTGATTAAGTAAAAAAGGTTTCTTTAACTGAAAGAACTGTCCCCTCCTCAACGCCTCGCTCTTTACGCAAAGGTTTTTGTAAGGAATTGTGAGAAAGTCAAACTTTAGCGTAAAGAGCGAAGCGTTGAGGGGGGAGGGGGCAGCCCCTTTCATAAACGGATTAATTTCTGTTTGTTTTAAGATTTAACGTCACTCCTTACTTTCAGTTAAAAAAACTTGTTTTTTTTTATTTAATTTTTGAACGTTAATGAATTAATGCAGGTTTTCAAAGGCCGTTAATTAGAATAAATAGCTCTTATGAAAGTACTAAAAACTCTTTGGCTTAAAGAGCGAGGAATTGAGTAGGGATGAACCCAATCCTATACGTAATATTTTCTGTTCGTTTTAAGTTTTGATGTTGCTCCTTACTTTCAGTTGAAAAACTTGTTTTTTTTTATTTAATTTCTGATCTTTGTTTTAAATAATGCTGGGAAATATAGTACCCCTTCATAGCAATGTCCCTTCCGCCATGAAAACTTACTTCATGGAGAGATCCTCCCACAGAAACCCCGGCCCCCCCGGGGGGGGGGGGGGGGCCCCGGGGGGGGGGGGGAGACTTCCCAATAGCCAATATTAGGCAGGGGGCCTCTCAGACACCCCAGAACATCATAGGATTGCATATTAGTGCTTATAAAGGTGTTCCAAGCATGTACCTACACCTTAGCTAACGCTTCAGTAAATTTTTTTACATACGGCCAACTTCATGACATATCTCCTAAATTCAAGACATATCTCAAAACTTTGAGATATGTCACGTCAACCTAGCGTGCCGAACATGTTATACCCTCAACAGGGTCTTCTAGGCTCAAGGCTCTAGGCAGGCATGCCTTTCCAAAAACTAACCTGACAAGTATGTGTCCAATAAGAGAGTCATTCATACTCCTGCCATTTACCCGTGCCCCAGCCATTTAAACATTTGCCTCTCAATTACTTGGACTATCTGTCTTGGCTTTTCTCTGTCTACAATTACCCAGCCCAGTCTTGATGCAACCTATTGCCCAAAATACTTGATAAATTCAATTCAATATGCCTATATGTTAACATTGGATAAAGCACATATTTCGCAGCCCTCCCCCTGGGACTTCGGGGGATTAAGTAATCCTAAAAGACAGAGTTATCATATTTTCGAGCATGGAGAACGAAATGGCTATCTAAAAATTTTGATCACGTGACTTTGGGAAAAATGAGCGTGGGAGGGGCCTAGTTGCCCTCCAATTATTTTGGCCACTTAAAAGGTGTAGATTGTTAGGTAATACTTCAATTGAAGCTATAGCCACTACTCTTTTCTTCCTTATTGGTTTAGTATAGTGAAGAAGGTTTAACGGCGACTCCCTATGGCACTCTTGGGGTTGAACAAACTTTATCAAGGTCACCCCCAAGGGTACT
Source organism: Artemia sp. Kazakhstan ARC1039 (assembly GCA_029168905.1). Lineage (NCBI taxonomy): Eukaryota > Metazoa > Arthropoda > Branchiopoda > Anostraca > Artemiidae > Artemia > Artemia sp. Kazakhstan ARC1039. Next base: position 18,965 of record JAQQPU010004173.1, on the reverse strand, counting down.
CTTTAGGTTGATCGAACTCTAGCAAGAACATGCTCTATTGAGGTTAAAAAACCTTATCAAGGCTATTCCCTAAGGCACTCTTGTGAACTCTTACATAATCTCGCATATAGATAATACTTTGAAGGGACTAAGTTCCTTGGATCCTTTCCAGGGCACATGTCAAGACCATTTTCTATTGAGGTTGAACGAACTTTATCATGGCTATTCCCTAAGGCACTCTTGTGAACTCTTGCATAATCTTGCATTTAGATAATACTTTGCAGGAACTATGTTTCTTAGCTCCTTTCCAGGGCACACGCCAAGACCATCTTCTATTGAGGTTGATGAGCTTTATCAAAGCTATTCCTTAAGACACTCTTGTGAACTCTTGCATAATCTGGTTTTGAGCGTTAGTTACGCAATGGTCCCAGGGAGCGCAGTTGAGTCACTGAACTCTTACAAAACGGATTTCATTTACCTTGAGCACGGATATAAATATTCTTCCAAGATTTTGTAATGTCTTGTTTTTTCTTTTAAATTTCATAAGGACAGAGTAAAACGAGAAAAATAGGGAGAGAGAGAGAATAAACAAATTGGCCAAATGAAACTTTAAAATAAGTGCCTCTGTCAACATTGTGTTTAACTTTTTTGGTACAAAATGTGATGCTATGCTAAATTACTGCCTATGATATTTTGAAGCCTAACTTATAGTTTCCAATGATTTTAAATCGATTGACTATCTCAGAATTTTCAATCAACTGCAATTTTTTCCTCTTTGAGCTAAAATTGCAGTTCAGTACCACAAAATGGTAGAAAACACCGCTTTACTGTAGCATAATAGTTTTGGTCGCTAAAATAGGCACTATAACTTTTGATTTTTATTCGAATAAGCCGTCTCTCCTTTTCATACAGTTACGTATCTATAGAGAAATTAAAAAGAGAGATTGAGAAAGAAAAGAAGAGAACACTAGATAAACAGAAGAAAGGAGGGGTATAGAAACTATAACTCAAGATTGAAGTCTGATCCTCTTCATTAGCCTTCTCTTGGTTATTCATGTTAGAATTGATACAAAAATGATATTCCATTTGAAGTTTATATAGTTTTTTTGTTTAACGAAAAAATTCCACGACGTGAAATTGACATGCCTAAATTTTTAATCTAAAGTACGTCCTCTAAATATAATTGTTGAATTAACACTCTATCTAAATTACGTCGTCAAAGGTAATTGTATAGGCAGACAAAAAATCAATTAAATTCATTCAAAAGGGTAATTACATAGTGGAATCTTAAGCACTAAAGACGACTATTTCTGGTTTCGGGCTCATATTTTGCAGGGAAAGAGATACTTCAAAAAGGAGGGGAGGAATAAACTGATTTCTCTGACATAGAGAGTTTGGGGTGTAATAGATTCTGTAAGTTTATACAGATATTTATTCCTAAAACTTATTCAAGTAAAAAAAACTGCAAATTTTGTTCTGGTCTTGAGAATACATAGGGATAGAGCTTCGCTAAATTGTCTTTAGACAAAACGGGAAATTGTTTTCTTAACGATACTTTCATTTCAAAAAGACTCTAATTTCTGTTTGTCTTTCAAATCATCCTTGAAAACCTCTCATCCATGGAAAACTTATCCCGTGGAAAACTCTCCAATGGAGAATATCTCCCATGGAAAATCCCCCTCCCCTACAGAGAGGTAGTCTAGAAAATTCCAACCCCGTAAAAATCTTCCCCGGACGATACTCCTGAACATTTTTAGGTGTAAAATTGAGTCGGAAAGATAAAGTAAGACAAATAAAAATAATTTTTGTATTGGAATTCTAACAAGTTGCTCACGTCAAGAATTTCTGCAGGAAAATTCGAACGTTCTGACTATAACTGAGTAAGGGGGGATGAGAGGGATATGATTATTTTGTATTGCAAAAAGGGGATCAGAAATAATGGTTGAAATGTTGTGTAATGTCTTTTAATTTCAGTAGCCACAACGTAGACCCCTAGATTAAAAACTTTGGGATAAGTAGGGCAGATTTGTCCAACAATCAATATAACTGGGTAATGAAATAGAAAAGGTCATAGTATAGTAATGAACTGGTTTTGATTACGTACTGATCTAAGACATTCACTAAGCATTTTTTAATTTTTTCAGATAAAAATTTACAAGCTAAGTTATGTAACAATTTCCTTGCTTCATTTGCATGCAATAGATACCGAGCAATGAATTTAATCGATTTTATGACTCCTCTTCCTAGCCACAAGTCTTTTTAACCTTGAGTAAAGGTATAAAAGTTTGATGAGGTACTTCTCTGCTTAAATACTGCATTAATTGCTTCCAGGATGATAGGACTATACGGCATAAGATTTATTGGATTGAAAAAATCATCTTGTGGTGTTATATTTGAATACCCATTTTTATTATTGTTTATGGAACTCGAAGAAATTGACTGTTATAATTGGATAGTGAATTATAATAAGTTTGATTATGATAAAAGCTTGTGGAGTACTACATTACGCCATATAAACAGACTGGGATTCTACGATAGAGTGATTACACCACATAATAAAAGTGCTCAAGAACTGAGAAATGTTCAGGAAGAAGCCAGTGAAATTTGCAGTTTTTATGGGGTTGAGGAACCCTACGTAAAGGGTAACGTACCTAAAGATAAAGTTTCAATTCAAAACTGTGACCCTAGAATTCCACTCTTCATTTTAGAAGAATTTGAGTGTCCTAAACTTGAAGTGACTTATCACCGTCCTGAAGACGAGGTTAGGTTCTTCGTTCAGTGGATACCTAAGGACATACGTGATTGCGATAAGTGCATAAGATACGGTAAAAACTATTCTATATCATGGGATCCTCGTTTTTGGATGTTTAAGAGGGAACTTTAAGTATTATTTTTATGTAGATATGTGCTTTTTTCAAAAAAAACATTTTAATATGTTCAAGCAATAAATATCTTTAAGCTTAACCCGTCTTTATTCTTAGAATAGTTCTAGTTCATAAGTAAAATCTTAATCTAGGTATTCCCTCCCCCCATCACCATGAGTCTTAGATAGATGAAAATGATATTTTTTTTCATCCGAAGCTGGAAAAATGCCAACTGAATTTTTCAAAAGTCAAAAACATTCAAAATTTGAATTTTTAGGGTTTTATCTATATTTCATGAGAATCCACCGTCATTTCAGCAACATGTTTCAGTGAGTCTGTTACCAGAAGAAATCGCTCTGCAAGTTTCAAACTAAGCTATGATGAATGAAAATGTTGAAATAAAAATATCTTTTTACTGCGATTGTAGCAGCTGTAAAGGCCTTTATCGTGATTTCACCAATTCTAATGAGTGCAATGCAGTCAATTTAGAACACCTGGACAGTAGAAATCATGAGGAGAATTTGGAACAGATGAGGACAAAAATATTGAATGAAATGAAAACAACTAGAATGGAGAGAAACTCAGTTTTAGATTGGTCAAGCCAGAAACTATTGGAAGAAAAGATACCCTTACTACCCCAAGAAAACTCCAAAGCATAACAAAAGTCTTGGGTAAGGAGATACAGGGATCACCAAGAGCAATATAATAGATCGAGAAAAGTGGTGTCCCCCTACAGAAATTCTTCACGTTCTTTGAGAAATGACAGAAGCTTCATATAAAAGAAATAGGCAATACAAAAGCTCATCGTCGTTGTAATCATTGGTGAACATAGTTTATTTTTTTAGTTATGTTATGCAACTGGCCCCCGTGGTACTCTATGGCTGATCATTGACAATCCAGATTATCATATTTTTTGAAAAGTGTTATTCGTAAATTGGAGGGATAAACAATTACTTTTTCTTTGTTTTCAAGTTACGATAAAATATTTCAAGAAAGCGTATGTTCATGATAAAGTTGTTGTAGCATTGAATGTTGACAAGGACAAATATTTGAACTATGAAACAAGTGCTAGTGGTAACACTATCGGAAATGTATGTGTGCATTGTCATGACAGTAAGCGATTAGATTTCTTTGGAGTATCAAAAAATTCAAAACTTAGGATGGCGGATATGCGAGAGTAACTTTTCCAGAGATGATAGTGCTGAAAGAGAATGCAAGCGAAACTAATATTTGATGACGAGGGCGCGTGGCGCTTAGCGTTGAATTAGCGTGGCGCGCCACGCTAGGTGAACCTAAATGAACCTAACTTGAATGCAGTTATATGAAAAAGGGGGTGGTTTTGAAAAAATCAGTTGTGCTGCCTAAATTTGAAGAGACGGCAGCATTTAGTTTAGTAAAAAGAATTCCATCTATGACTATAAATGAATAGATGGCAGAAAAAGAGATATTTGCAGTTCGCCTGGTAGTAGTGTCTCTGTCTGAAAGTTCCTCTTGCATATCGGACTTTTGAATAGATATTCTAAATGATGGAGTGGCATGCGTATCCCTAAGAACATTGGAAAACTAGCAACGTAATTCAATGAAATACTTTTATTGAAATACTGGCACGTACAATACTACATGTGATTGATATCAGAGTTAAAAATTTGAATGCACTGGTGCTTTGCTTTTAGTTGAGTTGTATTTAATTTTCTTGGCGATTTTAATGACATACTAATGACATTTTTATTTTACTTGCGATTTCATTGTCTATTACAACACCATTTTTGCACAGGTAACAGTTTCGACATGTAGACAGAATATAGTTTATAATATTAGTGGAGCGATATACTCTTCTTTTCCCCTTTTCTTTGGTTGAATGCTAATACCGGAAAGATGGTGACAGGATCTATCAACAGGTATTGTATTACCAGGAACACATGCCAAAAGTTGCCCCTCGTCATCAACTATTAGTCTCAAGCTTGCATTCTCTTTGAGCGCTACCATCTCTGGAAAAGTTACTCTCGCATATCCGCCATCATAAGTGTTGAATTTTTTTGATACTCCAAAGGAATCTAATCTCTCACTGTCATGACAGCGCACAAATACATTTTCAACAGTGTTACTGCTAGTACTTGTTTCATAGTTTAAATATTTGTCCTTGTCAACATTTAATGCTACAACAACTTTATCATGAACACACGCTTTCTTGAAATATTTCATTGTAACTTTAAAACCAAGAAATAGTAGCTGTTTCTCCCTCCAACTTACGAATAATACTGTTCGAAAAATATGATAAACTGGAAAGTCAATGACCAGCCATAGAGCACCACGAGGGCCAGTCATATAAAAAAACTAAAAAAACAAACCATTTTCACCAATGTTTATAAAGACGATGAATTTTTGTATGACATATTCCTTTTACATGAAGCTTCTCTATCATTTCTCAAAGAACGTGAAGAATTCCTGTAAGGGAACACCACTTTTCTTGATCTATTATTTTTCTCTTTGTGATCCCTTTCTAGTATGCTGTATCTCCCTATCCAAGACTTTTGCTGTGCTTTCGAGTTTTCTTGGGGTAGTAAGGGTATCTTTTCTTCCAATAATTTCTGGCTTGACCAATCCAAAACTGAGTTTCTCTCCATTCTAGTCGTTTTCATTTCATGCAATATTTTTATTCTGATCTCTTCCAGATATTCCTCATGAATTCTACTATCCAGGTGTTCTAAATTGACTGCATTGGACAAATTGGAATTGGTGAAATCATGATAAGGGCCTTTACAGATGCTACATTCGCAGTAAAAAGATATTTTTATTTCAATATTTTCATTCATCATAGGTTAGTTTCGATCTTTATTCTAAAGAATAAAGATCGGTTAAGCTTAAAGACATTTATTACTTAAACATATTAAAAAGATTTTTGTGGAAAAAACACATATCTACATAAAAATAATACTTTAAGTTCACTGTTAAACATCCACAAACGAGGATCCCATGATATAGAATAGTTTTTACCGTGTCTTATGCACTTATTGCAATCAGGTATGTCCCTAGGTATCCACTGCGCGAAGAACCTGACCTCGTCTTCAGGACGGTGATAAGTCCCTTCAAATTTAGGACACCCAAATTTTTCTAAATTGAAAAGTGGAATTACACGGTCACAGTTTTAAATTAAAACTTTATCCGTAGGTACGTTACCCTTTAGTCAGAGTGCTTTAAACCCGAAAAACTGCAAATTTCATTGACTTCTTCCTGAACATTTCGCAGTTTTCGACCACTTATGTTATGTGGTGTAATCACTCTATCGTAGAATCCAAGTCTGTTTATATGGCGTAATGTAGTACTCCACAAGCTTTTATCATACTCAAAGATATTGTAGTCCACTATCCAATGATAACAGTCAATTTCTTCGAGCTCCATATACAATAATATAAATGCACATTCAAATATAACAACACAAGATGATTTTTTCAAACCAATAAATTCTGTGTCATACAGTCCTACCATCCTGGAAGCTGTTAATGTGATATTTAAGCATAGAAGTACCTCATCGAATTTGTATACCTTTGCTCAAGGTTCAAAAAACTAATGGCTAGGGGAAGGAGTCATAAAACCGTTTCAATTCGGTGTGGGGAGGAGTCATAAGACCCGTAGATTATTGCGGGAAGGATTCATAAAACTATCGGTATCTATTGCCTAGAAATCAAGCGTGGAAATTGTTATGTAACTTAGCTGTTAAATTTTTTTCTGAAAACATTAAAAAGTGATTAATGAATGTCTTATATCATTACGTAATCAAAACATTCGCTTGATATAAGGATACGTTATTAATATCTCTGAACAATTTATATCTTGTGTGCCCAAGACCTTGAAAAAAATACAAAAAAAGTAGCAAGACTTCTAAAGTCTTTTTTCCCGATTTATTCATTTTGAATTGATTCTCATTGTGACCGAATGAAATATTTGAAACTCCAGTTATTCAGAATCATGTGTCTCTGTTTTGAAAAATTTCCAAATTAGCGTGACTTCACAAGGTTTTTTTTAATTTTTTTCTGCTTTATTAATTTTGAATTGACTCTCATACTGCTGATTACAAACAAACTACCACACAAAAAATATTCTGTATTTTTTTAACAAAAGAAAATAATGTCCAGCATGCACATTCCAATTTTTTTCTTTTTTCAAAAATATCAATGTAATGTCATTAAGACAAAAATGTATTCCATTGCCTAAAAAAGTGTGCCCCTAACAAATAAACGAAACAAAAACATGATGTAAATGAACATTTTTATTCCAACAATGACACATAAAATATTGCCCCTTATTAATATCTTTGAATAAAAACGTTCTTAGTCTAACATCCTCTCATTTAAGAGCAGTACTTTCTTTTTATGACAGTAATGGTTGGGAGGTATATCTTGGTGATTGTAGACAAATATTAATCTAGTTAAAACTATAGATTCTTGACCCCATGTATCGCTCACAAATGTCATAGCTTCCAGTTAAAGCAGACGGTTTCACCGGAATGTTTCCCCCGTCAACTCTTTGAGCAAAAGAACTTGTTTCAAAGTGCTTTCTGTGTTCATCTTTAGGAAAATAAACCTTTCCCAGTTTCCAATCACACATGCACAAAAAGCACACTGAACCTGGTCACTATGGTCAACAAAAAAGAATCCAGCTTTTGCAAGTTCTTTGGTATCGATGAAATCCTTTGACCACCTTCCATTAAAAATCCTTTGTCTAACATCCGCTTGTTTAAGACCAGTACATTTTTCTTGCAATAGTAAAGGTCGGGAGCTGTATATTGGTGGTTGCAGACGAAGATCAATATGGTTTTGACTAAAGCTTCTTGATCCCATGTATAGCTCACAAATGTCATAGCCTCCAGTTAAAGTTGAAGGTTTCACTGGAATGTTTCTAAGATAAAATCCTTGATCAAAAGGACAAGTTTCAAAGTGTCTATTATGTTCCATCTATTTAAAGACACTAGTACACCACTTGTGGGTCTGGCAGTAGTGTCTGTGTCTGCCTGAATTTTGATAAATTCTCCCTTAATATGTCTCTAAAAGGAATCCTGTTCATCTCTCTTTCTTAGGGCTATATCATTGTGCAACTAACACTCAGAACCCGAGAAATCGGTTATGTAAGAGTTCAGTGACTCAAGGCACTCTTATTTTGCTAGAAGTATATTTGTCTCTCAACCCTAGCGTGTATGGCTGGGTGGGTGTTTGCTTGTCCTGGTGTCCATCTTTGTCTGTTTGTATGTCTGAATTGAAACAAATTCTTCGTGACGTTTTTTTTATGACAGTAATGGTTGGGAGGTATATCTTGGTGATTGTAGACAAATATTAATTTAGACGTTTTTTGTAGACGATTGTAGACGTTTTTTTAAACTAAAAAGGGCTGTTTCTTCGAGATTTTGTTTTTAACTTCGAGACGTTTCGTTTTCTTTGCGACGTTTTTTTATTCACAAAGTTTTTTTACTTTGAGATGTTTTTTTTCTTCGAGACGTCTTTTTCTTTGCGAAGTTTTCTTCCTTCGAGACGTTGTTGTTTTTCTTGGAAACGTTTTTGTTTTCTTTGCGAGTTTTTTTGCTTTGTAATGTTTTTTGTGACATTTTGTGTTTGGCTTACACGTTTTTTTCTTTTCGAATCATTTTAAAACATGAAAAAAATGTTTGAAAAAAACTTCAGTTTAATAAAATTCTTTGTGACATTTTTTTCTTCGAGACGTTATTTTTTTAACTTAAAAGGTTTTTTTTCTTTGAGAAGTTGTTTTTAAGCTTTGAGGCATTTCTGCTTTCTTCGTGACATTGTTCTTTTTATTCGCGACGTTTTTTTTTTACTTTGAGACGTTTTTCGTCTTCGAAATGTTTTTTGTTCTTTGCGACGTTTTCTTTTCCTTCGAGACGGTGCTATTTTGCTTGGAGAGGTTTTTGTTTTCTTTGCGACGTTGTTTTTTTGCGCTTTGTGACTTATTTTATTTGTGGAATTTTGCTTCTTGGCTTACTTTTTTTCTTCGCGCATCATTTTTTAGGTGTCTTTTTTTAAGGTTCAGAGTGATTGAAGGTTGTAACTCTCCCTCCCCAAACCAATTTTTTCTCATAAGGCAACTGATAGAAATTTTTAAATGGTCATTTGTTGTCATAGGAACTTCGAAAAAGGCTCTTTCGACTAGAAATTTAATAGACTAATGCATATTATATTTTCTCAAAGTGATTGGAGGGTAAAAAACCCCTCCCCACGTCCATCAATTCCAAAAACATATCTAATCAAAGTTTTGTTATAGCCCTTTTTCAGTGTAGTTGAAAGGTGAGGAAATTTTGACTTTGACAGCCTCCATACTTTGGAGGTTGTTTCTCCATATGTTGGAGAAACCTGCCCTACTTATCTTGAAGTTTTAAACTGGGGGTCTGCGTTGTGGCTATGGAAATTAAAAGACATTACGCTACATTTCAACCATTCTTCCTGATCCCCTGTTTGCATTATCAAATAACCATATCCCTCCCTCACCCCCCCCCCCCTCCCCCGAACTCAGTCATAATCAGAACGTTCGAATTTTCCTGCAGAAAGGTTAGACATGAGCAATTTGCCTGAATTCCAATACAAAAATTATTTTTATTGATTTTACTTTATCGTTACGGCTCAATTTTACACTTAAAAATGTTCAGGAGAATCGCCCGCGGAAAATTTGTACCGGGTTTGAATTGTCTAGAGTACCTCTGTGAAGGGGGGGATTTTCCATGGGAGAAATTCTCCATAGGAGTTTTCCACGGGATACATTTTCCATGAATGAGGGGATTTCAAGGATGATTTGAAAGACAAACAGAAATAAAGTCTTTTTCAAATGAAAGTCTCCTGTAGAAAAAAATTCCCATTTTGTCTAACGACAACTTAGCGAAGCTCTATCCCGATGTATTCTCAAAATCAAAACATAATTTGCATTTTTTTTACTTGAATATGTTTAAGGAATAAATATCTGTATAAAGTTACAGAATCTATTAAACCACAAACTCTCTATGTCAGAGAAATCAGTTCACCCCTCCCCCTCCTTTTTGAAGTATCTCTTCCCCTGCAATATATGAGCCCCAAACCAGAAATAGCCGTCTTTAGTGCTTAAGATTCCACAAGGTAATTACCCTTTTGAATGGATTTAATAACTTTTTTTGTCTGCCTATACAATTATCTTTGACGACATAATTTAGATAGAGTGTTAATTTAACAACTATATTTAGAGGAAGTACTTTAGATTCAAAATTTAGGCATGTCAATGTTACGTTGTGTAATTTTTGTCATTAAACAAAAAAACTATATAAACTTGGAATATCATTTTTGTATCAATTCTAACATGAATAGCGAAGAGAATTCTATTGAAGAGGATCAGACTTCAATCATGAGTTATAGTTCAATACGCCTCCTTTCTTCTGTCCATCTAGTGTTCTTTTATTTTCTTTCTCAATCTCTCCTCATTATTTCTCTATAGATACGTAACTGTATGAAAAAGAGGGCCGGCTTATTCGAATGAAAATCAAAAGTTATAGGGCCCTTTTTAAGCGACCAACAAGATTATGCTACAGTAAAGTGGCGTTTTCTACCATTTTGTGGTACTGAACGACAATTTGAACTCAAAGAGGAAATAATTGCAGTTGATTGAATATCCTGAGATAGTCGATCAACTTAAAATTATTGGAAACTATAAGTTAGGCTTCAAAATGTCAGAGGCAGTAATTTAGCATAGCAGCATATTTTGTACCTAAAAAGTCAAACACAATGTTGATACATGCACTTATTTTAAAAATTACTGTTGATTCAAAATTCTGAGATAGTCAATCGATTTAAAATCATTGGAAACTATAAGTTAAGCTTCCGAATGTCAGAGGCAGTAATGTAATTTTGCTACGCTTTTTTGTACTTTAACTGTGAAATAGTCAAATAAAATACAAGGTTGATATAGACACTTATTTTAAAGTTTCATTTGGCCAATTTGTTTATTCTCTCTCTCTCCCTATTTTCTCGTTTTTACTCTGCCCTTATTAAGCTTAAAAGAACAAACAAGATATTATAAAATCTTAGAAGACTATTTATATCCGTACTCAACGTACATAAAATCCGTTATGTAAGAGTTCATTGACTCAAGCGCGCTCCCTGGGACCATTGCGTAACTAACGCTGAACACCTGATTATGCAAGATTCCACAAGAGTGTCTTAAGGAATAGCCTTGATAAAGCTCGTTCAACCTCAATAGAAGATGGTCTTGACATGTGCCCTGGAAATGAGCCAAGGAACGTAGTCCCTGCAAAGTATTATTTATATGTGAGATTATGTAAGAATTCACAAGAGGGCCTGAGGGAATTGCCATGATAAAATTCGTTCAATCTCAAAAGAAGATGGCCTTGGCATGTGCCCTGGAAATCATGTGCCAAGGAACATAGTCCCTCCAAAGTATAATCTATATGCAAGATTATGCAAGAGTTCAAAAGAGTACCTTAGGGAATAGCCTTGATAAAGTTCCTTCAACCTCAATAGAGCATGGTCTGGATAAAATTGGTTCAACCGCAAGAGTAACCTAGGGGATGACCTTTTTAAAGTTTGTTCAACCTCAAGAGTGCCCAAGGGAATCGCCGTTAAACCTTCTTCATTATAATATACCAATAAGGAAGAAAAGAGTAGTGGCTATAGCTTTCATAGATGTATTACATAACAATCTATAAAATGGCAAAAGAACTTTTTATTTCCGTTCCAATGAGCCCTCCTACAATATTCTAGAGTCATTGGGTCGATACGATCACCCCTGGGGAAAAAAATAATAATAAACACGCATCTGTGATCTTTCGTCTGGCATAAAATACAAAATTCCTTATTTTTGCAGATAAGAGCTTGAAACCTCTAAAGTAGGGTTCTCTGATACGCTGAATCTGATGGTGTGATTTTCATTAAGGTTCTATACATTTTAGGGGGTTTTTCCCCCTTTTTTCAAAAATCAGACAAATTTTCTCAGGCAAGTAACTTTTGATGGGTATGACAAAACTTGATGAAATTTATATATTTGAAATCAGCAATAAAATTTGGTTCTTTTTATGTATCTATTGGTATCGAAATCTTGTTTTTTACAGTTTCGGTTGCTATTGAGCCGGGTTGCTCCTTACTTACAGTTCGTTACCACGAACTGTTTGATAATTGTACGTTGTGTACATGTAGTGCCATTTAAGATTAGTAAATGATAAAGATAAGGTTTTCGCCAAATTGTAGTAGGAAATACGGTTAATCAAAGAACATAAATTTCCATATCTTATGGAACTAACCTATAGTAGTAAACTGTGCTCAGTACTTCAAATATTTTTTCTTTGATGTAATTCATCCCCTTCACTTCCAATTTGAGGACTGGACTCATGATTGGCTATTTATATAAAATAAGCATTTATGGTCCTTTTTTCTTCTTTTTATGTCTCTCTTACTTATCTAGCTTGTTAGCTTATAGATAAACTGTATCATTAGACCATAATTTTTGGATTTTAGGAATCCATTTTGGTCTTGGGAATCTATTCCCGAGGTCATGAGCCGACGCTTTAATTGGCTGAGCTAACGACAATAAATGTAGCAGAGGCGGGCAACCATACCAGGTACATTTGGTTAATTTTTAGGTTTGCAAGACGGCTGCCGTCAAAAGGTTAATAATGAAATCTACTGCTGGCTGGTAGAATACCAGCTGCTGCACCAGGCCGGTGGCTGGTGCTCTCTGGCTGTTGCATTTGTTGCCAAGGGGCTTATTTTTTATGTCACCTACAAACCACAGCTTTTAAATGACGGACCAGAGGAACCAGGATTTCATCCTGGGAAATAATCCCAGGAAAACCAGGGAAATAATCCAATAATCCATTTAACCAGGGAAATAATCCAAAAGTAAAGCAAATGTATAAGAAATTGATGTCATTTGAGTGTTTTTTTTTCAAAGCAGAAGTTTACAATTAAGGATGCCAGCTATAAAACTAGGATTAAGAGCACTCAAAAGTAAAGGAGTTTCGAATTAATGACGACAGAGGAGTAGGGCCTATTGTGGTTATTCGTTTCAATGAAACGCCAAAAAAATTATTCAAAGGAAAAGGTAAAACAGTAGGTAAAAAAAAAAAAAAATGAAAAGTCTCTGAGAGGATATAGATCTAAATCTCTATTTTTTGTTGAAATCGATTTTCCGGTATACATTCTCTTTCTTCTTGAAGTGGTTGATGGCCTTTGAAAAAATTGTATTCCTTCAAGGTGCCCAACGCGACTTATTGGTGCACAGCCTATCACTCTTGACAGTCGATTTTTTTTTGTAAAACTTTTTTTGTAAAATGTAAAATGTTGTAAAATAGCAACCCTAAAGTCTTTTTTATATCTTTCAAAAGAGCTTATCTAATTAAACGGCCTTTGGGTTTCAGAGGTCATTCTTAAAGATTTGGAGCAGAATTTGAACTTTGGCGTAAAGAGCGAGGCATTGACGAGGGGGCAAACCCCCTCATATACGTAATAATTTCTGTTCGTTTTAATTTTTAATGTTGTTCCTTACTTTCAGTTGAAAAAACTTACTTATTTCTATTCAAACTAGATGTTGACTCAAAGACAAAGAAATTAGACAGACAATCCAAGACAAAAAAGACAAGACATTATCTTCAACTATGTCGATGTCGAACATCAATCTAAACCCTTAGTAATGCTTACATATTTTAGTAAGGTGTCTTGCTGTACAGGCTTTTCAATTGGTAAAAGTTTTGTGTGGGTGAGGGGGGGGGGCAAGGATTTTATGATTGAGAATGCAAAAAAAAAATACTTTTTCAAAATATAGGGGGAGGGGCCAGTTTTTATTTTCTTATCCCGTTTCAATGAAAATACCCAAAAAATCGGTACGAGAAATATAGGGGGATCTAGGGGACAGCTACTGCGTCCCTATATTTGCAACTCTGCTGTTACAAAACCGGATGTTGATAAAAAAAGTGCTTACTTTCAGAAAAAAGAAGGAGGAATGAGTGTGGGTGGACATCTTAAATTAAATTTGTAATATACTCCAAGACTTATGACATTAGAAAATCTCTTTTTGTGTATCAGAGCAGTCACATGCCCAAAATTTTACTAAGGAAAAAGAATTTTGAAAAAGGTCTGAGAAGTACGCAAAAAAATAAAAATAAAAAAATGAATAGAGACAAATTTTGCCATTACGGGAAGATTGTATAAGGTAATAGTAAAAGCTCAAGGAAAACATACCGACCCCCCTCTATATATGTGCCTACATTATAACTTTTATTCCTTGTCAATATTATTAAATTGTAATCTGAATTTCATCTTGTTAGTGTTACTTTAGGAAATCATGTGAAACACATAGCGACTTTAAATTATAATTGAAATTTGGCGTAATACTCTCGTTTTTGCTAACAATATATGCTAAACAAAACAAAGCGTCAAAATGTCAGATGATTACAAAAGTGCCTTCGTATTTCAAATATTAAATTAGAAATGATTTATTAATTCTGTTGGATCTCCATTTTCCACACCTGAATATTGAATAGTATTGACCAATCTCTATATGTCTTGTTATTTTCTATTTCACCTGATTTAAATCCATGTAGCAAGCAATTTTGAGAGACGCACAATGCATGACTAACAAGTTTTGCGTTCATTTACAACTGCTATTGTTACCAGTTTCTAGTCACCAATGTGTCAATTTGCTCTATTTTTAGTATGGCTGTAATTTCAATTTTGGCTATATTTGTTCTTTTTTTCAAAGCAAAGTAAGTAAACTGAATTTACCAAGGCTAATTTGCCCTCCACAGCGGTGCGCAAGATATTTTTGGAGGATGAGGAAGAGGGCTGGATTTAATATTACAACTTAAGTTTGAAAATTAAGGTGAGGCCGAAAGTCAGGGAAAATCTCTAAAAAGTAAGCACAACTATTGAAGAAATCATCGAAGTCTACTAGGATTGGCTTGCGCACATATTTGGTGAGACCTGTGCCCAGGACTTTGACACAGCGATGAGGGAGGGACGTATAAAGTGTGGGTAAAAATTTTTTCAGCCATAGTGAAACTAAAAAGGCCATATAAAAAAAAAAAATCAAAACTGTGACTAAAATTTGGGCTCTCCCACCATATTTAAGGGAAAAGGCCTTGTCTACTTTCAATCAACCTTACCTTCACTATTTCTAGAAGAAAATTGAATGGAGAGGGAGGTGATATGGGATTAACCCCTCCAAAAAAGATTCGGTTTGAGAAACTTGTTTTTTTTTTTAACATGTAGAAAAGATTATGGCATCTGAACCAGACCATATATAGATAATGTCAGATTTTTGTATTGTCAGAAAGATCTAATAATTATGTCGTTGAGGATGCCTTGACCCCCCCCCCCCCACAGCACCCGCGGAAGGGATGCAAGTTATTAATTTCATCCATTGCTTACATAGACTATTAGCTATTGGGAAGTATAAAGATATTTTTTGGGGGGTTTTCTGGCAGGGGTGCTTGCGTGGGAGGATATTTTTCATGGAGGAGTTTTTGGGGAGAAGGGAATTTTCCTTAGAGGGGAAGCTGAATTTCCATACTTTAATGAAAATCTATCAGAAATTAAATAAAAAACAAAAAAAAGTAAAAAAAAAAGTTTTTGTCAACTGAAAGTAAGAAACAACACTAAAACTTAAAACGAACAGCAATTATTATGTATACGGGGGGGGGTGCACCCTTCTCAATACCTCACTCCTTTTGCCAAAGTTTGGCTTTTTGTTCCAAATATTTAAAAATGACTCCTGATACACAAGGACCGTTTAATTAAAACAATAAGAAATTTAAAAAAATCAAAAAAAGTTTGGCGTAAAGAGCAAGGTACTGAGGAGGGCGTTACCCCCTCATATTAAAAAGGGCACTATAAATTTTGATTTCCGATCAAATGGGCCCCCTCCCGATCTTCTAGGATGACCATTGGTGCTAGAATATCGAAAGAGGGCTTATTCAAAAGGAAATTAAGAGCTCTAGTGCCCTTTTTAAGTGACCAAAAAGATTGGAGGGCAACTAGACCCCCTCCCACGCCTTTTTTCCTCAAAATTATCTAATAGAAATTTGAGATAGCCATTTTGTTCAGCATAGTTGAAAGGCCAAAAAACTACGCCTTTGACATAGCAAAACTTCCCAAAGCTCCTGGGGAAAGGTCTTAAAGTTATAAAATTTGTCCATTGTCTACAGGAGCTTGAAACATCCGCAGTAGGTTTCTCTGATACGCTGAATATAATGGTGTGATTTTCATTAAGGTTCTATAACTTTTAAGGGGTCTTTCTCCCTTTTGTCGAAAATCGGCCAAATTTTCTCAGGCGTGTAACTTTTGATAGGTGGGACTAACTTATATATTTGAAATCAGTATTAAAATCTGTTTTTTTGATGTATCTATTGGTGTAAAAATTCCGTTTTCTACAGTTTCGGTTACCATTGAGCCGGGTCGCTCCTTACTTACAGTCCGTTACCACGAACTGTTTGATCTTGTGGCACTCATGAAATCTTGGACGAGAAAATGATCCCCATGAATTTTTCTACTGAAAGCCGCCTGTGAACAGTGGCTAAATTGCATTATTTAGGTCCTTTGTCTCTGGGGCTGTGAGGTTTATGTTGACAACTTAAGAATACTAAGGGTACCTTTTAACGTTCCTGAAAAATACGCATATTTCTAAATCTGTATCAAACTCCATAGGACTTGAAAAAAGGGGGCTGCAGTGGAATAAGGCAAAGCGAAGGCTAGTTGTCTTGAAATCATTTCTGGCCCTTAAAGGGGTATTTAGAAGTTCCCAATATTAATTCAAGAATCCATCTACAAAATTTCTATAATTATTCTTTCTGGACTGGTAACTGGAAAGAAAAAAAGTTTGTTGGTCCTTTTCTGGCCCTTTGTTAGGCCCTGTTTTGGGGAGAATCATTGTCTTTTTCTAATTTTATTTCTAAAATAGCGTCCTCACAACCCGAGGACTAAGATAAGAAAATAAGGTGGGAAGTAAGAAAAAGTCAGTTTCGTTTTGGCCTAAGAATTTCAGTATTTAAGATTCAATATTGTCTGTAACTAAAAACATTACGGCTAATTCCCTTTCCACTGCCAAAGATTGATCCTTTTGACCCAGAGAGTGATCCTAGAAAGTTTAAGACCTGATTAGTTCTTCTTGGCCTAGGTGTGAAATGTCAAGCCAATTCAATGAACAAAAAGTAAAATTCCTCCAGCTTGGTTCTCTTTTGTGAAATTTTATGTTATGATTTACAAAATTTTTTTTTTAATTATTCCTTGCTTCTGTGAACTTAGGTTAACTTTCCTTTTTTTTCTAGGTCAGAAAACGCCACAGATGTTGTAAATAGTCCAAATGCTTTCGAAATATTTGACGATTTGACTAGGTCCAGCAAGTATGATATTAGGGAGCACCCTTCGAGCAAGGGGCCACTTCGTGTAGGGATTTCTGTATCAATAAATGCTCTTGGTGAGTTAGAGCCAACAAGAACTGTAAGTACTCATATATACTTATTTAGTATTTAAGTAAAGAGCATCCCTTGTCAATATTCACAAAAACCATAAGCAATGGATTTTGATAACGGTATAAACATAAGAAATCACCATTCTTATGCTGAATTTAAACACGTAAGATTCTTTAACTTAATTCATTTGTTAAAATCATTACAATAATTCTGAAGTTACTTGTATATAGAATTCTTTAAGTTATTATAACTTACCCAAGTTTAAAGTCGCTTATCGTTATTAAAAACTTACGAATATTTAATTGATTTTAGGTAATGGGGTAAACGATCCTGAGAAGCAATTTGTATTGACTGAAAATCAAATTATACCATTAAAAACAGACACGTCTGGGAACCTTTGAATAGACACTTAAACCCTCTATCTCTAAAAATATAAAGTATATATATAAATATATAAAAATATATTTTATAAAAATATAAAAACCTCCCGAGAAGAATGACAAAGGCTATGCGTTGATTTGTTTGTTTTCTTCAGCAGGAGTTATTGTATATATAAAAAAAAAAAACAGCAAAAAAGTAATTTGGAAAGAAATTTGCGGTCCCAGTGCCCCTTTTCTGCAACATTAAACATACCTTTTTTTTAAAATAAAACTAAAGAGTGAAGTTCGAACATTGAACGAACAGAAATTATTTTCGACAAGAAGGAGGCTGCCCTCTCCTCAAAATCCTGCTCTTAATCACGAAGATTTATAGTCCTTTGAAAAATACTACAAATTCTATTTAAAAAGCCCTTGTATTTGAGCAGTCTTTCTTAAAGTAATGGGACAGAACGTCAAACTGGTATTTATGTATTGTTGTTGAGACATGTTTTTTAGACTTTCGGTTACTATAAGCCCAGGTTGTTTCTTGCGTGCAGTCCGTTACCCCAAACTGTTTGAAAAGAGGTCGTAGCATGGCGAAAAATCGATTTTTTGCCATTTTGTGCAGTCAGTAACATTTTTGGCTCAAAATAGGACTTAAATGCGATGCATCGATAACCCAGTCAGATATTTCAAGGTCTATTCATGTTTCAATGGCCAAAAATAAGGCGTCAACAGGCGTTTTCATAAACATACAGACGTTGACAGCCAAAAAAAAAGAGAAAAAAAGGAATGGCTATAATAGACCCGTTGTGCAATAATATGAACGATTTCAAAATCCATTTTACAACCCAAAAAGTACATTTTTTCAGCTCTAAAAATTTTTCCTTCTCCAAATAAATCACTGCATAGAAATTGTGTTACGCTACCGATGCCTTACCACCACTGAAGCTCTAAACATTAAAGTCTACCCATACACTTTTTTAAAAGTTACATGTTTGTAAAGCACGTTAAAAGTTTCTGAGAAATAATATTTTTGTATCATTCTTCGCCTTTCTTTACAATTAATTAACAGTCAATCAGTCAATTTTTCATTAGATAATAAAGCAATAGTTTTTTTACCGTGCCTCTAAATATTGTACTCCTCTAAAATAGATCCCAGGGTCAATTTTTTCTTAGATTTACAAACC
This sequence comes from Artemia sp. Kazakhstan ARC1039, assembly GCA_029168905.1. NCBI lineage: Eukaryota > Metazoa > Arthropoda > Branchiopoda > Anostraca > Artemiidae > Artemia > Artemia sp. Kazakhstan ARC1039. Next base: position 130 of record JAQQPU010004173.1, on the reverse strand, counting down.
TTAGCTGAAACTCAAAATTTTGAAGTGCACAGAAGCACTTATTTTGAATACCTACGATGGCTAAGATATTATAGGAGTTTCTCAAGGGCTCAATAACATTTCCATATTTTTATATATATATATATATATA
>JAQQPU010004172.1:40510-52935 GCA_029168905.1 Artemia sp. Kazakhstan ARC1039 | reverse complement strand
TTTGCAGGATATCTGAAAATTGAACTTGACAATATTGTACATAAATATTGCAGGCCATACAAGAAACATGTATAAATATAACAAAAAATGTAAATGATTGAATTTACTTCTTTTAATTTCAATTCTCACACCTTCTTATTGGTAAGACCGATTCTGCTAATAAACGAAAATAAAGAACAACGTTTCAAATCTGTTGTTGCCCCTTTGAAGTTGTCAATACATCAAATGCTTCTGTATGCGTACAGGGATCAAGCTAGAAATGTGGAAACTTTGAACATAGTTTTGAGCAATGAGAATAGACATAGACTATGTAAATTTGAACAATTTCTTCCTTTCGGGCCCTTTGATATAAATGCAAAAAAGGAAAAATAGAGTTCTTTTGATTGTCAGTTAATTTAGAAAAATGTACAGAAAAAATTCAGAGAAAAGTAACACAGATATATCCCTATTTTTCAATATCATAGACAGCGCAATAGCGCTGCCTCAGTAAAAAACGATGTTGGCACAATGTATTATTATTTTCTGGTTCCTTGGTCTTAGACCAGGGCACTTCGTATCGAAGGAGTTGTCGTAGAAGCTTCAAAAAGAGCTCATTAGATTGAAAATTAGAGTGGCTTGTGCCCTTTTTAATAGTCGAAAGGGATTTGAAGGCAACTAACACACCTTCCACGCCCACCGTTTCCCCAAACACATCCAATAAAAATTTTGAGATAGCCATTTTATTCAAGTGTAGTTGATTTCCAGATAGCAATTATGTTTTTGAGGAGGACACTCCCCCACAGCCCTCAGGGCAAGGGTGATAAGTTATGCCCTAGGGGCATATAAGGCTTTATAGAAAGTGTTGTCGTAGAAACTTTAAAAAAGGCTCGTTCGATTGAAAATTCAAAGGGCTAGTGCCCTTTTTAATAGTCGAAAGTAATTGGAGGGCAACTAACCCCCCTCTCACGCCTGCCTTATCCCCAAACACATCCAATCAAAATTTTGAGATAACCATTTTGTTCAACGTAGTCGAAAGTTCTGAGAATTAAGTCTTTGAGGATGACAACCCCACCACAGCCCTCAGGGCAAGGGTTGTAAATTATACCCTGGGGGCATATAATTTTTTTTTTATAGAAAGTGTTGTCGTAGAAACTTCAAAAAGGCCTCATTTAATTGGAAATTGAAATGGCTAGGGCCCTTTTTAATAGTCGAAAGTGATTTGAGGGTAATTAACCCCTCTCTCACGCCCATCTTTTCCCCAAACACATCCAATAAAAATTTTTAGATAGCCATTTTGTTCAACGTAGTTAAAAGTTTTAGAAAGCATGTCTTTGAGGATGATAGACCCCTCAGAGCCCTCGGGGTAAGGGTTGTAAGTTATGCCCTGGGCGTACAAGGTTTTTATAGATAGTGATGTTGTAGAAACTCCAAAAAGGGCTCATTCGATTGGAAATTAGTACGGTGTGTGCCCTGTTTGATAGTCGAAAGTGATTGGAGGATAACTAACAACCCTCTCACACCCACCATTTCCCCAAACACATCCGGTTAAAACTTTGAGATAGCCATTTTGTTCGACGCAGTTAAAAAGTCTGGAAATTATGTTTTTGAAGATTAAACTCCCCCCTCAGCCCTCAGGGCAAGGGTTGTAAGTTATGCCCTGGGTGCATATAAGTTTTTTTTTTATAGAAAGCGTTGTCGTAGAAACTTCAAAAAGGAACCATTCGTTTGGTAATTGAAACGGCTAGTGCCCTTTTTAATAGTCTAAAGTGATTGGATGGCAGGTACCCCCCTCTCAAGCCCACCATTTCCCCAAACACATCCAATCAAAATCTTGAGATAGCCATTTTTTCAACGTAATTGAAAGGTCCGGAAATTATGTCTTTGAGGATGACAACCCTCTCCCAGCCCTCAGGTCAAGGGTTTTAAGTTATACCCTGGGGCATATAAAGTATTTACAGAAAGCGTTGTCGTAGAAACTTCAAAAAGGGCTCATTCGATTGGAAATTGAAAGGGCTAGTGCCGTTTTCAATAGTCGGAAGTTATTCGAGGGCAACTAACCCCCCTCTCACGCCCACCATTTCCCCAAACACATCCAATCAAAATTTTCAGATATTCATTTTGTTCAACCTAGTTGAAAGTTCTGGAAATTAGGTCTTTGAGGATGACAAACCCCCTCCCAACCCTCAGGGCAAGGGTTGTAAGTTATACCTTGGGGACATATAAGGCTTTTATTGAAAGCGTTGTCGTAAAAACTTCAAAAAGGCTCATTCGATTGGAAATTGAAAGGGCTAGTGCCTTTTTTAATAGTTGAAAGTGATTGGAGAGCAACTAACGCCCCTCTCGCGCCCACCATTTCCCCAGACATATCCAATAAAAATTTTGAGAAAGCCATTTTGTTTAACGTAGTTGAAAGTTCCGGAAATTAGCTCGTTGAGGATGACAACCCCCTCGCAGCCCTCAGGGCAAGGGTTGTAATTTATGCCCTGGGAGTATATAAGATGTTTATAGAAAGCGTTGGGCTCATTCGATTGGAAATTGAAAGGGCTAGTGCCCTTTTTGATATTCGAAAGTGATTGGAAGGCTTGACAATTTTATAGTAAAGATCGATATGGGTAGAATGTATTGTTATTTTTTTCTCTTTTTTTTGTTTAGACCAGGGAACTTCGTATCGAAGGAGTTGTCTTAGGAACTTCGAAAACGACTCATTCGATTGAAAATAGAAAGGGGTAATGCCCTTTTTAATAGTCAAAAGCGATTGGAGGGCAACTAGTCCCCCTCCCACGCCCACCCACCCATTTGCCCATTATATTTAAAAACTAAATGTTGCCTTAAGATTAAATCAAAATGCACTGTGTTAATGCTAATTCCCAATAAGGCATCTCAGCAGTATCCCAAGAACGATTAAGGGTATTATGTTCAAACTTTCGGGGCTACTTCTGCTCTTAAAATTTAGCCAAATCAAAATAGCGTAGGTGTATCTAAGCTATCAACGAAAGTAAACAGATTTTTTTTGCGAATGGTATCAATTTTTCTATTTCAGGTCAACTAGAGGAGATATGAAACTAAATTAAACACTGCTATTTGTGTCCAAATTTTTAAAAGGGTGTATGTTGTTAAAAATTGTTTTTTTTTCGGCATACAAATAGCAGGCCAAACTATAAAGTTTTAAAAAAACGAAAAGATTTAAAGAATTATTTTTTCCCTGAAAAGACTATGTCAATATAAAACGAACAGAAAATTAATAAAAAAAAAAATGTTTCCACAAAATAAGTTTTTTCAAAGAAAAGCAAAGAACTCCATCAAACCAATAATGAGCAAAAATAAAATCAAATAATCTACCAAGCGTGAAACTACCACAAATCAGCATCGATAAATAAATGAAACTCAAAACGATAAGGAACTACAATATATAACCGAGTCAAATGCAAAACGATCAGAAATTAACATGAGTAGGGCTCAAAACCCCTATGCCTTCCCAAGACCAGAACATAATTTGCACTTTACTGAAAAAAATACAAATTAATGTGCATTGTCAGTTTAATATATATATACTGATATTTAGTAATCAAAATGTTAATATTATTTGATTTATTAAAGTTATAAAAGTAAAAATATTTATATTTTTATAAAATATGTTTAGAAAAATATTTAAAAAGAATTATTTTTGTTCAACTATTAAGTCTAGTATTTTGCACGGGTTAACCCCTTTCTTATCCGCCAAAATCGGTGCTTCCGTAAATAGGATTTCTCTGTTTAATAAAAAAGTTGAAATAAAAGAAAAGTTTATAATTCCACTAAATGAAGGTTTAGTTTGCCCACTGGGCAGCCGAAGTTCACCATCTGTGTAGCAAATATGTCTTTTAATCAAATGCATAGCAGTTGAAGGACAAGCACAATTTAATATTGTTTAATTACGTCACTCAGTATGAAGGGCATAAATAACATTCAGATTTGAATTATTTAGTTGTTTTTCCCATTCCTTTTTAAGAAATGAGTATCCAGGCTAATCAGAGGTTTCAATGCACGGAAGTGTTGATGGGGGGGGGAGAATGGATTTTTCAAAATCTAAGGGTTGTAGTTATTGTTTTTCATTTTTTCCATCAAACACTTTATGGAAAAATAAAAAAAATATTTTTCAATTAAAAATATGTTTTCCAAAATCAAAGGAGGTGGGACAAAAATCTAATGGTGGCAATTTCCTTCTGTCCGCTGTCCTCCCAGTTGACAGCCTGGGATCAAAATACTCTTCTTGTTTTCTTTTCTTTTTTTTTCCTATTGGCTTCTTGTCGTTTTAATTTTTTTCAATGGCTTATTTATATGCCAAGTTATTTTAATCAAGATTCAAACTTGAGGAATAAAATACTGAATTATAATTTCTTGTCCGGTAAAATTAATTTTTGTTTGAACTGCTGTATTTACAACTTACAAATTACATTACAACAAATATGTAATGTTCATTACTACATATCCATGTTCAATAATATGTATGTTAAGCAAATCAATAATATGTATGCTCGTCAAATATTTTCAACAATCTTCGGCTTCATTGGCACTCAGGCGTAATATACAACACACATACAAAAGGACCAAAATAAGGATTCAGCTGTGTCTTGATATCGGTTTAATGTTGAATCTCTAATGATTCTATGAGAGTCTAAACAGGCAATTAAGCAGGAATTTTTTTAAGGGAGGGGGTTCAAAATTATGAAAAAAAAATCACTTCATTGCTGAAAATGCAGCCATGAACCTAGTAAGAATTAATAATTATTGCTGCAGAACAAAGCAAAGAGTCATTGTTTGCTTAAGGCTAGAGTCATCATTATAAGATGTCTCTATTAGATCTGAACCCTGCTTATTGGGTGTAGTAATCAACTATAAAACGGAGACTGGTTACCAACACTGCTGTATTAGTGGCATCAAGCTCAATTTTTGAATTTTTGTATATTTTGATATTTTACAATACGAAGAATAATATTAAATTGAACTTTATGGAAAAAATAGAATAGAAACAAATAATAGACAAAACCTATCTAAAAAAATATTAATGAATCACAGACAAACTAGTAAGAGTAAAAATAAATTGTAAAAGAAGAAGGGCTAGAGGATAGAGGAAAATAGAGAGAAAATTTCAAATAGTATTCGATAATTGCACGATTAAAAAACGATATATGACAAAAAACTGATTAGCAAATAGTTCCTTCATGTAGCCCTTGCACCTACTATATTAGTGGCATCCACTTCCAAGGCTGTATCCAGGATTTTGCTCGGGGGGGGAGGGGGCTACGAAAAAACTTGTCTAAAAGCGGATTAAAAATTTGTTTATATGCTCTTTTTACATGTTTACGACTCCGACAGAAATTATTTTTGGGGGGGCTGTTCAAACCCCCTAATCTCCCTTGGATATGGCCACGTCCACTGCTAACTGTTCCACTTCTCTAAAACTGTAGCATATGGATTATATTCCAGACATGCTCTCAATATCTATGTTTTTCTAGCATTAACAATGCAATCCAAATTTTATGTCAAAGGGGGCAATTTTCATGTGCAGTTTCATGATACTATTGAATGTACTTGATGTACTGCTTTGGTAAAAAAAAACTGCTTGTTAATCTTTGCCTTTTATTCCTACTAATGCTACCCCATAAATGCCACTTGTCAGTTTTTGAGGTCCAGTTGTGCTTCCAACTATGGTTATTATATGGTCTTTAGTTTTTGTTTTTGACAAATTTTATTTAATACATTTAGTTATTATACTTTACATTGTATAAAATTATATAGTTTAGTTATAATTTTGATCTTTTAATTTTTGACACTAATTTTAATTTTTTCGATAAAAATTTTGACTGCACTAAATATTTTTGACTAAAAAGTTTGACCCAAATAGTAAACTAAAGAGTATGATAAACTGATAAGAGACAAAGGTCTAGCAACAATGATAAATAAAAGAAAGATAGGCTTCTATATCACTCGTTAAATATTTGACCTCACATTTTGATTTGCGGCTCTAATTAGGGTCCACCTCTAAAACATTTTACCTTTCTTTTTTATGTCTAGTGGGTTTCAGCACACATCATCACAAACATCATCAGCCATCATCACACCCCATCTGGTTTTACCCCTTCCACTTAGTCCCCATTCCAAAAAACTAATCACAGGGTTTGAAGAATGCCTTGTAAGATTTAAACTGAGACCCAACTGCCTGTCTGTGTTTAATAAACAAATATTTCCATATTTGAATTTCAATATTTGAATATTTGAGAAATATTCAAGCCACTTAACACGGGTTTAATTGGAATTAAAAACTAACTAACAGTAGAGTGGCAGTGGCAGCTGACTAGATGACATTGATGGTCCAGTGTTACCCTGCAAGGGCGCCGGCAGAAAATTTTCCAAGGGGGGGGGGGAGCAAATGCCAAAATATCAGTGGTGGTTGGGTGACAGGGAATATATTTCAGGATATTTTTACATTGGAATAAGTTTATTTTTAAATACTTTTAGGAAAAAACTCTCAAATAAAAAGAGCAATTAAATTGCATGCGAAATGAAACGAAATACAGTAAATTTTAAAGCGCAAGGATTCCTGGCAAAGGGATCAATTTGTTTAATCAATAATATTTAATTATTATACATTTAATCTTAAGGGAAAATCAAACTAAAACCAAAATTACAGAAAGATTGCTTCCGTAGATTATAACAGATGTAGACTTGTCTCTATGCAATTTCCTACACCTTAGAATAGTTTACAGAAGGAGTAGAGATACTAAAAAAATCATCCTGCCTGCACAGATACCACGTTTTGATTTTATAACAGTCATGTAAAATATACCTATGTCACAATTCTCCCCCTCGAACATAAATCTCTTACATATTCAGACATTAAAAAAAAACACAATAGCGAAAGAAAAACAAAGAATTTCATATTTCAATGATCTCTGTTTGGATTTTGAGGGGTAATCAAACAGTTCGTGGTAATGTGGTAAAAAACTGAATTTTAATACCAATTGATATATCAAAAGAATTGGTTTATTATGCTGATTCCAAATACATAAGTTTCATTAAGTTTAGTTTTACCCATCAAAAGCTACGAGCCTGGGAAAATTTGGCTGATTTTCTAAAAAAGGGAGAAAGCCCCCTCGAAGTCATAGAATTTGAATTAAAATCACATGATCAGATTCAGCGTTTCAAAGAACCCTATTGTAGATGTTTCAAGCTCATATTTGCAAAAATGTGAAATTTTGTAATTTTTGCCCGAAAAAAGATCACGGATGCGTGTTTATTTGTTTTTTTGTTTGTTTTTTTTCCTAGGGGTGATTGAATAGACCCAGTGGGCCTAGACCGTCGAGAGAGGGTTCATTCTAATGGAAATGAAAAGTTCTAGGGCCCTTATTAAGTGACTAAAATAATTGGAGGGCAACTAGCCCCCTTCCAGGCCACCTTTTTCCCAAAATCGTCCGATTAAAATTTTGAGATAGCTTTTTTCTTCAGCATACTTTAAAGGCCCAATAACTATGTCTATAGAGATTAAATGACCCACTACTGCCCCTGGGGAAAGGTTTTTAACTCACAAAATTAACATATTGTTTTATTTGTTATTGGGAATATAAATACATTTTTTTGGGTGGGGAGGGGAGGAAGAATTTTCTGCTGGGAGGATTTTACACTGGGAAAATTTTACATGGGGAAGTTTCCAAGGGGTGAACTTTTCAGGGGAAATTTTACGCTTGGTGAATTTGCCAGAATTCCTATACGAAAGCTCTTTATGTCTTGCTTTTTCTTTACCGATTCAATGTTAGGAGTGGAGATGTTAAGGGTAATTGTCCGGGTTAAATTTTCGCTAGGATTGAATTGTCCAAAGGATATTTCTTTGGGGAGGGGGATTTTTCCGTGGAGGTGGAGCCAGGTATCCTGGCGTTATTTAAAAAAAACGATCAGATATTAAATAAAAAAAGTTTTTTCAACCGAAAGTAAAAAGCGACATTAAAACTTAAAACTAACAGAAATTATTACGTGTATGAGGGGGGTTTCTCACTCCTCAATACATCGCTCTTTACTCTAAATTTCAAATTTTGTCCCAATTAAAAAAAAAAACTAATGAAACACAAGGGTTGTTTAATTAGAACAATAAGTAACTTTTTTTAAGTGCCGAAAAAATGTAGCGTGAAGAGCGAGGTATTGAGGAGGGGGGCAACCCCTCTCATATACGTAATAATTTCTGTTCCTTTTAAGTTTGAATTTTGCTCCTTGCTTTCAGTTGAAATTTTTTATTTATTTTATGAAGCTTAGAGATAAACATTTTTCTAAAGGCAATGAAAAAAGTATGTCAATTAAAGTAAAAGTATATAAAAATGGAAAAAGTAATTAATTAAAAAAAATTACACAAAACAATAGCCAACTTATAAAAACTAAGATATAAACTCCCAGCATTCAGTTCTGTTGAACAATGCCGAAGTGTTGGACGAATATTTTTTAACAAAGTTTTGAACTTGGTTATCAAACACCAAAATATTTAATGCCTTTAGACTCAATTGTTTATAAAAATTAACGCGTTATTCAAATAGTTTGTTCAAAGAAAAACATAAAAGCTAAGATTTAAAAAATCAAATAAAAATTTTTAATTCAATATTTTAATTTAATTTTGAATAACAAAAACCCATATATTTGACACCTTTATACTTCGTATCTGTAAAAAATTAAATCTTTTGCAAAGCAACAACTAGATAAATACAAGCACTCCTCGAAAAATAAATAAATGACAATAAAACACAAAAAACATATCCGTTCCGGGGGAAATATATAAAAACTCCCAGCATTCCGTTCAGGGGAAACATTTCTGATTATAATGACTTCGTATATCAGCTTATGGGTACCCTGGCAATGCAAGCAAAAGTTGACGGCATATTTTTACCGAGATTCTATGGGCTTTAAGTTGTCTATATAAAAAAAAGCCCTGCATAAAGATCCTAAAAAAATCTTTTCACTGGTCCCCATTTTTCATGTTAGCAGACATTTAATTAATTAGATGTATTTGAAAGACAAAAGTGATAAAACGGGGCCTGTAAAGCAATACCAAGACCATTTCAGGACGCAAGTCTTAACTTTTACGAAGTACGAAAATGGGTTTTCTAAACTGGAATATCTGGAATTTAGGAATTTCTAAATTTAGAGCTTATGGAATTTCTAAATTTAGAGCTTATGTTCCTTAGGTATAGGCCCTTCTTTATAGTACCATTATTTTGCGCCTAATTTTCGATTTTAATGTAATGTAAAAATTTGTATTCCTCTTAGCTTTTGGTGAAACGCTACCTTTTTTGCTCTAAGACTGTAAAAATAGAAAACCGGTCTCGATTTCCAAAAACCATAAATTTCTCCTAGTGCCCCAGGGAATCTTTATTAAAAGTAAAAAATAATGTAAAGTTAGGTGGGTATCTTTGTGAAATATCGCTTACTTTTGTTCAGAAGTCCCAGCACAAATTTTTACGGGTCATGGGGGGGGGAGATTGAGGAATAAAGCCTTTTTTCTTCACAAAAGCCTCATATTCATTTAGAATTGTAAATGGTTGTGCGTTCTTATGTATTGTTCTTCCTGGATGAGGGACGAGAAGGTGGGGAGGGGGTAGCCCTCTCCTTTGGCTCCCATCTTCCTGTGATAAATAATAATTCCCATATGTCCTTCCTGTTGAATCATCAAACTGTTTCTGTTACATTTTGGTTCTTATTTAATAGAATCCTCCTCCCGTTTAATCTTTAATACATTTTCTACATTTCAGAGAAGAAGAACGTTTTGTACAGGATTTTCATGTCCGGTGGAATATCTCCAGACGATCCAGACAACCCGAAGGATAACAAAGAAAATGCAGCCATGGTATTTTTCCGCGATGTATTGGCTCCACTGCTTAATCGTCCAGCGATGAAAGTTTCTGTGATAGTTATTTTCTTAGTCTACTTGGGTGGAGCTATTTTTGGCGTGACTCAACTAAATGAAGGCTTGGAGAAACACAGACTAGCCAAATATGACTCATACTCAATTGAGTTTTATGACTTGGAAAACCGTTTTTTCAGAGAGTATCCTTACAAACTGCAGGTATATTTCATTTCTAAATGTTTTATTTAACTTTGCCTGTCCAAATCAAATCTTGTAATCATCATTTCACTACTTTTCCGAAGTCAACTTTTGCCGAAATTTAGCATACACATTGTTTTCTAAGGACAATGCATCATAATGGGTTCGTAACCTCCAACCCTACTCTTCCTCAAATAACAAATTGTTAGCATAAAGGTAGGCACGTTTTACCTTGTTTAAATTAAAATCATACAATGACTTTCAGTTTCTATGATTGGATAATCAGTGTGGCCCTGTCACCTCACCATCAATGCCAACCCCCAGTCGCTAATTTTTTAGCGGAGTAGTAAATGCATCTGCACCTCGTTTAAATCAGAATCGCGTAAGGATTTTCTATTGGCATCATTACCTTTATGGGGCCGCTAAATTTGGCAAAGTGGCCCTTTCAACAACTCATTCCCTCTCCCCCACAAATTATTTTTGGAGATAAGGTGGCCTTTGTTTGACCTGAAATCATGTAAGGACTTTCAGTATGTATTTTTGGAGGACTAAAGCGGTCCATCATCCCTCTAGCCCCTCCGACTTTTCCACCTCTGCTGCAGAATTTTTAAGAGAATGGTAGGATGTGTCAAATTGCTTGAGCCATAATTGTAAAAAGGAATATTTGACGTGTATGAATGGATGCAGAAAGTTGTTCTCTCTCCATCCCCCCCCCCCCCCCAACGAAAAGTAATTTAGACAGCATTTGGCATATGGCAACATATGAAAAACGCTATTTCGAAAGTTTGATCTTGCTTCAACTTAACTGTAGCTTTTTAACTTAACTCTTTTTTAAAGCATGAAGGGTTGCGCTGTTTCTGATGTTCTGTGGGAAGAAAGCTTTCATTTGAAAGCCTTACTTGTTTATTTTCACCTTGAAATCTAATTCGTTATTCCTTATGTGAATGTTTCTATTTTCGTGTTCCTCTACATTTTGGCATATATTAAACATATTTTATAAAAAAGAAAGGAGGGTCATACTTTGGACTTGCTTGAAAAATATTCAGACTCCTATTCAGCTTCTCTTTAGAAGCTCTAGTCTTCCTTTGAAGTTTTCTTCAGAAATTTGTCTCCGACTCTATATTTTTTCATTTCCAATTCCAGACATACTTTAGACAATATTCATGGATCATTACATAAGAACTTGTTCTTTCAAAGACGTACAAAGTGATCCTAAACACAATAATTTTATCGCAATCTCCAACTCCAGTAAGTTCAAAACCAAAGGCAACTCTAAATCCTAACCTTACCACTCTTCCAGTACCCTAGCTGTATGACCTGAGATGCTTTAAGTCTTTTTGAAACCTATTAAACAATTTATTTTTCCATTTTTAGCTGGTGATCGCTGGTGAAATGGAATACTCCTCACCAAAAGTCCAAGAAGATATCGAAAACCTAATACTAAGAATCGAGAACAGCACATTCGTTGGTGGATTTTCAGACTCATGGCTGCGTTCATTCCTTGGTTATATTGACAGAAATAAGGACTATTTAGATTTGGATGTTTCTACAGAAGAAAAATTCGTCAAAATTCTGAAAGAGGTATAAATATAAGTTCATCATTCTGAATTTCCAAAAGTCTAAAAGTGACCAAAAAATGAACCGAAATAACTATTAAAAACGACATTTAGATCAATTACAAGCTTGTCTGGCCACGTGCTTTGGTTTCCAATCTATGATATGTCCGCAAAAAAATGGAGATATAGATTAGTTTAATCCCAAAACAGTGCTAACCTGTCCCTTTTTTAATGGTAAGTAGCTGTAAACTTATGTGGATCCTTTGTCGTCGGTGAGTTGATACACGGGCAGCAATCTTTATCAAACAGTTCGTGGTAACGAACTGTAAGTAAGGAGCGACCCGGCTCAATGGTAACCGAAACTCTAGAAAACGGGTTTTTGATACCAATAGATATATCAAAAGAATCAGATTTCAATGCTGATTTCAAATATATAACTTTCATCAAGTTTAGTGCTACCCATCAAAAGTTACGCGCCTGAGAAAATTTGGCTGATTTTCGAAAAAAGGGGGAAAGACCCCCTAAAAGTTATAGAACCTTAATGAAAATCACACCATCATATTCAGCGTATCAGAGAACCCTACTGTAGAGGTTTCACGCTCCTATCTACAAAAATGTGGAATTTTCCATTTTTTGCCAGAAGAAAGATCACGGATGCGTGTTTATTTGTTTGTTTTTGTTTGTTTTTTCCCAGGGGTGATCGTATCGACCCAGTGGTCGTAGAATATCGTGGGAGGGCTCATTGGAACGGAAATTAAAAGTTCTAGTGCCCTTTTTAAGTGACCAAAAAAAATGGAGGGCAACTAGGCCCCCTCCCACGCTCATTTTTT
>JAQQPU010004172.1:18703-39251 GCA_029168905.1 Artemia sp. Kazakhstan ARC1039 | reverse complement strand
CTGTCTCACAACTTTATTTTTTAAAACAATAAAAAACTTTAGCGTAAAGAGCGAGGCGTTGAGGAGGGGACAGCCCCTTTCATATACGGAATAATTTCTGTTCGTTTTAAGTTTTAATGTCGCTCCTTACTTTCAGTTTAAAAAACTTGTTTTTTTTATTTAATGAAATACAAACGACCATCTTCAACGTTGTCGCGTAGCTTTGATTATTTTAGCGTATCAGAAAGTCTAGTACTTATTAAGAATCCGGTAAGCACGTTAGAAGAACCGCATATAGAATTTCAAAGATGCTAATGAAATCAGGTTTCCGCTGCCTAGTGAGGTATTCGTCACTCAGTGAAAGATATTTAAACTTTAGTTTTTTGGGGTTAAAGGGGCGAAAAAAGGTATCTAGGTTAGGTTACGTATTTAATATATTCTATGCTCCCCCCCCCCCCTTAATGTGCAAATATATAGCCCTATTTTGTTTATAATCTATTATATTTTCATCCTATTTTGTTTTATTTCACTAGCGTCTTATTTGTTTTATTTCACACATTCACAATGGAATTTTACTAAGACCAAGATTTAGCTAATGCTAATTTGAGTCAATCAGAATTTTTCGTATAATTTTTCTGCCAATCAGAAAATTCTACGAAAACTGATTGGCTCAAATTAGTGCTAACTAAATCTTGGTCCTGGAAAAACCCCTATGTGAATGGACCTTTAGCATTTACCATTCCACTGATAAGAAAGAGTATTACCGCTCAAGAGGTAAAACAATGCCATATGTGAAAACGATTACAATAAGTTACAGTGAGGTACAGCAAAATTTGTCAAGCAAAAGGGCTAATTTGAGCCTATCAGTTTTTTTATGTAATTTGCAAACCAATCAGAAGATTCTGCGAAAATTCTAGAAAAGCCTCATAGCGAATTGGTCCTTAACATTTTCCCTCCCAATGGGAAGAAACATTAATACCGCTTAAGAGATAAGATAATACTTTATTAGGATACAAGAGATTACAATGAAGAGCAGCACAATTTGTCAAATTTACCTGAAATTGGTAATTTTGTCACCAACAAAATGCTGCCCATGGAATTTATTAGATTATTTCGATTAATCTCCCACAACCCACTCGAAACTTGCAGTAAAACTTAGGACATTCCGGTAAAATGTAGAAAAGTTCTAGTGAGATGTTAGAGCCCCCCTCCCTTATCAGAAATGTGTGATGCCCCTGTCAAATGGAAATACAGCCAATGTCTACGTCATAACTTTTAGTTGTTTTTTTTTGTTTTTGGGGGAAATGCTTCACATGGTCTTTTTTTTACGAAAAGTTTGTTTTTACAATTACAAGTGGTATTTCTGTAGTACCTTTCCACTAATTCGTGCGTATATGGACATGCTCCCATCTGTATTTTTATCTTACGCTCGGTCACTATGCAAGAGCTATGTCTTGAAGAAGAAAAGGCAGGAACCCTCTTGAATACGTCCTAATTTAAATTCTGTTACTATTTAAGAGCTACAGGCCTAAAAAGGAATTATTTTCATTAAAAGTCAGGTATCTTGAAGAAGCGAAAAAGAATTGGAAGCACGTTTTTTCCTTTTTTGTCTAAGCTGCCGAAAATTTGACCCTGAAACGTTTGTCTTCCGTCTACGTCATTATGAAGTTCAGTTTAAGAAGTTGTAAATCAGGTTTGTTTTCAAAAGTTATGAATAGATTAAATGCCATATGGTATGAATTTAAAAAATAACGTGACACATTAATTTTAAACCGTGGAAGATATAATTTGGATACTAAAAGCACGAGTACCAAATTTCCATTTTTCCGGATAAGGAACAGGGTCGACAAATGTGCAGGGCGTGGACCCTCAGACACGTGTCCTTCCACCAAATGTATAATGTCACCCATATAATCCGCCTATTTTGAATTCTTGTCTTCTAACACAAGTCCCCCTTGAAATACAGTCCTGAGTTCGTTCTGGAGCTGAGGCTAATTATTTTAAGTTACTAATACTATAATTTGACAAAATACGATATGTATGGATTATATAGAATGCTTTCATGGATTCGGGGGTGACTCCAAATTTTTTGGTTCTCATTTCATTTTAGCAAGTAAACCTGTACTCGAGATATCCCTCCCTCTCTAGAAAACAAAAACACTTTTTTAAACATTTGACTGCCTTGAGATAAATCTTTCAGACCTCTTTCATCCCCCCTGGAAATTTATAGATGTGCTTATAGGCACTTCTACGTAATCTAATGTGCTGATACTACTTGCTAAGGGGCAATATAACAACAGCTAATCTCTAAAAATTGTTATCATGCGGACCCCTTATCTTCTAGCAGCTTGAAAGTTCCAAAAATTGGCCTTTTAAAGTTATACTTGATTTTTTTTTCAAGGGGGGGGGGCTTAGACTTGAAGATGGGCTCACCCTTTTTAATCTTTCTAAACCCCTCTTGTTAGGCATGAATATAGCTTTAGACATAAAACTGTTAAGACAACCAGTGCCTGTTTTTCCCTTCTCAAACTTCCAAAAAAATTATCTTGGCTCTTGGTTTCGAACCTGGGACATGCCGTTGCAGAAGCTCCAAAGTTAGTGCCACAGGCAGGATTTAGTTTCAGCTGGTGTTCAGGTCATTTTTTGAGGAGGGGATTAAGTTTCAAAAAGAAAGGCCAAATTTTTTGTATAATTTTCGAAATTCCGAGTGGATTAAACTTAGGCACATTCGCAGGGTATTTTGGAAGGTAGGAGGCGTGTTTTGGAGGGGGCCCAGATAAGAAGCGGGAAAGAAGTGAATCATATGATAAGTTTTGAATGAATTCAAAAATCGTGGAGTTCTAAGGACAGTGAACCCAGGGAATTCCTGCATGAGTACCTGTCTCATGCCCTTTCCTTGGTTTATACCACTAACCACAGTCAAAAAGATTTGACGCAAACAAACAATCTAATTGTTCACTGTTTGAATATCAATGAAATAACATACTTGTTTCCCTGCATCATCATCATCATGAAACAAAGTTTTTCAGTTATTTATGAATTTGCTTATAAAATTATAAATTCAGCCGGGTCAAAACTATCAAACCACCAACTTCGTTTAGATGACACGTCTTGATACATTCGAGCCTAAAATTGATTAATAGAAATAGTTGAAATCGCGAAGTTTTTTTCAGCGTAGAAAGTTCCTTTTGCTAGTAACAAATAGCGCATTAAAATAGCGCAAGCTTCGAGCAAGAGTTATTCTTATCCCTGAAAACCACAATTTTCTAAGATCTTATGGTGTATGTTTCAAAACTGTGAAGTTTTTAGGGCAATACCACATTCTATCAGTGTTGCCTCGTTAAACCATTAAAGCAAATAAGTAAAACTAACAAACTAAATTTGAAAAAGCTTTTCGTCTGTAAAAGTTCGAACTGAAAGAATACGTTAATTCCTGAAGACAACTATACCTTCAAAGGAAAGCTGCACTTTCTGAAGCTAATAGATGCCGAAGGTTTTTAGCTTATTTTCGTTGATTTTTCACACAAGCTTCTTTTATTTTTTAATTTGGCGCCCGCTACTCCAAAAACTGCATAAACGTATATGGAGGTCTTTTCCAACAAAAATTGAACTTCCGATTTTTTTTTATAGATGATATGATTGTGTAAGTTTCCGCTTAACCAACTGAAACAATCAGGTTGTATTTTCAGTGCCCTTGGTACTTCAAAGTGACGCATTAAAAATGAGGCTTATGAAACTATCTGAATGGTAACTAATTTTTGACGTCGAACGCCTCAAACGGACTTAGAAAAGACAAGGCAAACATAATTCATTTCTAATTACTGATTTATCAGCCTCTGCTGTTGAGTGTAAAGCTTTGCCTAGTAGCTCATGTTTGAAGAAAAAAATTACCTGTTATGTAAGATGCAGTCGCAAAAGCGTCACTTGCGCTATTAACGAACCAACAGATGCAAGGATAATTGGTGAAACTAAAAATCCAGCAAATCTAATGTGGTTTTCATCTGAGAATCACACATCTTGATTTTGTATTTTCTTTATTTTAAATTAACCATTACGTCTGAAATTAATAATTAACTTTTTTTGGTTCCGATTTAATATCAGACGACTGTCCCCCCATAGGCGTACGCATTATTTAGAATGGCGGGGGGGGGGGATGTTAAAAAAAATCTCTTAAAGTACCAAGATGAAAACTTGGACTCTAAAGATGAAATCTTATTCTTTAAATTGATTAAATGGTATATTACACAGCCACATACGTCTTAAAAAATTTAAGAAAAACCGGGAAATCAATTTTTAATGAAAAAGACCTCTATATGCAGCTATGTAGTTTTACGCTTAGTTGGCACTAAGTTCTAAATAAGGAGCGAGTTTGAGAAATCAGCATAAAGTGAGTGAAAAAATTATATCATCACAGAGCTTTAGAATCTATAACTTTTCTGAGTGCTATAGCAAAAGACAGACGCTGCCATAAATTTAAGCTATGCGTTAACAGGAATATTATCAAAATTATTCTAGAGTAATCGTAATAAATTGTTAGTTAAGTTACTTACCTACAAAAGCCTCTTTTTAGGTTGACAAATTAGGCTATCTCAATCTGTTATATTCATCCATTTAGTTGACCATTGACGATATCATTAGAATCCTTGTTTTCTTCAGATTCAAACGATATCACTTTTATTGTTTAATTTCGATATATTCTCAATGGCTTATATTTTCTCACATGGGCGCCCATAAGCTGAATTCCAGGGGGGGGGGGGACAAACCTCATCGAATTGGCACTTTTAATGCTATATAATAGAAATCTCAGAACAAAAATATAAAAATAAGGCAGCATCATTCAGCCAGGGGGGGGCGGGAGCCCCCCCTGCCCCCCCCATATGGGCGCCTATGTTTGCTCAATAGACCTATTTAGCGTAAAAATTACACCCCCTCTATTGATTGCTGTATTGGCCAACGATCAGATGAAGATAAATTGGGTGTCACAATCAGGGTTGCCACCACGGTCAGTTCCTAAAGTGCTACAATTGTCCAAATTTGAGTGCTACACAGCGACTGTAATAGTGCTAAAATAATGTCAAATAGCACTTTAGTGCTATTTTGGCAACCCTAAGTACATACTACAATGCTATACATAATGAAGTAGTGCTAAAATAGCACTTTCGCTGGTGGCAACCCTGGTTAGAAATGTTTCGCTGGGCTTGTTTGTAAACAAGAAAAGTTTCCTCTTGTTTCCTTTTAAGACTCAGTGTGGCAACGGAAGAGAGGTTTGATACAGCGAAACGATGGAGCCAGGGGCAAAAAGTGTATTTATTTTGATGTCCTTGGTACGTAATCATTTATCTTTAGAAATGTGTAACTAATCGAAATCCTTGGAATTCTCTTGTGTCAGTCTTTCTTTGCTATCAAAGTAAATTAGGATGAGCTCATTTGGCAACGAGTTATAAAGTATGGCTTCGTCTCGATTTGTATCGTGGAGCCTTTCTAAAAAATCGCCTGTTTGAGTTTGTTATTGGTGTTTTTGATGCAAGTAAAGGGGGTAAAATTTGAATTACTCCGAGCTGACATGTCAACTTGAAACAATTAACATTAAATCTCTAACAATGTGTCTTTTACTTTTCATTTTTTGTTCCATGGTGTCACGAGAAGGCTTGGGATCTCCATCTCGTCAAAAGCTCCTTTGTCTGCTCCCATCCCAAGAAGGGAAAGCCTGCTTTTGTAACCTCATAGTCACGTCGGGGATGAACCTTTGCCTAAACAGATCAGTGAATGCAAACAGCACTTCTAGGGAACCTTGAGAAGTGGCACCCCGCGAAGAAATTTTATCCAAGTGAACGCCACAGCATTACACTGGATTTCCATTAATCCAGAATTCTTCTGGGTTTTGTTGGGGTGTTTTGAGCTCAATATTCTTTTGCTAGTTGTGCTTTTATAAAGCGTTACCTCCCATTCTAGTATTGTTATTTACAGGCGTAACTATGTATTGAGTTAAGTATATTGTAAGAGGTTCAGGTACACACGCGGGAATGTTTCTTCAGGGGGGAGGGGTAATAGTAAAAAGTTTGCAGGAGGCGGAATAGAAAAAATTGGTTGAGCATTGTAATAAGAAGTGCCGGAAACTTAAGAATATTTATGGTTTCGTGGTCTCCCTTCTCCCCTACTCACGTCCCTGAAAATATTACTAGTATAACTTAAAATCACGCTGTTTAAGAGGTGGTCGAAGTACTTAGTCAAATCTACAATTAAAAAAAAACTTTTTTTGATGCAAGTATTGCAAATAATTTCAGCCCAAATTTCAATCTCCATAAATAATTAAGGAAACATCACAAGTCAAAAATATTATAGGCTTATAATCCGCTAGTATGGTAACACATTTAGTGTATATTATCCACACAGCTCGCTTTATGGCTGACAAGTTTGTCAAAAATTTCGGAAAAGCCAATTTTGATCAATTATATGGTTTGTTCACTATCCAGTTTCCTTTACTTTAACACAAATCGGAAAGAAACGTGATTTAAAGAAACCATTAAATTGTTTCGAGTCCTTTTAATTTAAAGCGGGTAAGATCACTTTCAAGTCATGGCTCCTTGGCGTATTTTGAACCAGAAACGTCTCAACGTGACATCAAATTTGCTGTGACTTGAGTTTTAGGGTTTTTATGTCTTTTTTTAAAAATGCCTGCAAATTTGATTTCAAATAATAATTTACTATCAAAACTATGGAAAATAATAATTACTATTTCTGAATCAGCTACAAATGATAATTTTTTCTCACTAGACAGTTTTTTAGAAACAGGCTTTTAAAATTTTGGTTACTATGGACTGTTTTACCAAAATGTAATTTTCCCCAGAAGCGATTATTGAATTATGAAAGAGGACAATAAAGGCATCATGCGAGGCATTCACTTTCATCCTAGCTAAATTATGTTCTCGGCTACAAATTTAATGAGTTGAATGGGGTTCAGTTGCATGGGGACCCAAAATACCCTTAATCATTAAGTAAGGTTTTTCATTTTCGTTTTCGAACAAAGATCTCGGGCCAGAGAAGCGTGCTTTTCCAGTTCAAGGATCATCAAAATTAAATTCCCCCAAAAAAAACTGAATACAAATACATAACGATTAAAGTGAGCAGGTATTATCAAATATTAAAGGGGACTGGCTACAACCTTTGTCCCTAATGACGGTTTGCCCTCTATGTAAAACACCACATTGAGAAAAAGAAGAACATAGTGGGTTTTAAAATCACCACGTACCTGTTGTTATTTGTCATAAAGAATCTGATTAAGTGCTTGGTTATCGTGTTTTTGGTTTGGTCTTACTTATATTTCGGGCAGGGGCGGATACAGAATTAATTCTTGGAGGAAGGGACACCAACAAAACATCTGCTTCCTTCTTATTTTTTTTCTCCCCTCCGCCTCTATAATAAGTGCAGGTTTCGGCCTTCTGCGGGGGTGGGGGTGAGCCCATAATACCACCTCATAGATTCGCCCTAATATCGTGGTACTCGCTGCTGTTTGTTTGTTATTTTATTCAAAATAAATGTTTTCATCTCTTTCTAGCACTATCTTACGGGTTCAAATAATGAATTCGCCCTAGATGTTGCTTTTGCAGAGAATGGTGGTGGTATTAAAGGTTCAAGGTTTCTTATTCAAACTGTGGATTTGGCTGGGTCAAATGATGAGAAGGACATGGTTGCCGAGCTGAGACGATTTTGTGCCGAATCAAACTTGAATGCCACAATTTACCATCCATATTTTGTCTTCTTTGATCAGGTACGTTTCAAACAAACTAGAAAACCATAACGCTGTTGTCTTGTGCACACCTTTTCTTTAAAAAAAAGCATGGGCATTGAGATGTGCATACTACTGTTGTCAAATGTAACTAAAAGACACTCAGATAATTGTAACAAACGTGTCATTAAAACGATAATGCAAACAGTACACGTTTAGTGTTACCTGTGCCTAAGCCAAATGTACCACGATATGTACAAGCCACATTATGTGTATGCATATACTAAAACACGCAAAAGTTTTACTTAGATTACACAAAAACAAGACTTTTGCCGTCTTATAAAATCTTTATGGTATTCTTTTGTTATGGGCGGACTCTCAAGGTCAAGGTTCTGGCCAAAAATGGCCGTTGCCTCCACACCGAAAAAAATAGCATCAATGGTCGTTGCTGTATCGATGTCCCACACAAAAGCCTTTTCACTTCATAGAACAGGCTTTCTGTCCATTGTCAAGGTGTCCATCATTGTTTTCCGCATACCAAGACCCCTACAGCTTCAGACTATCTTAGATAAGCAATGCTCCTCCCTCAGAGGAGAGGGGGGAGTCCCTCACCACTCGTCAGCTATCTCCAGCCCCTGGTCCCCAGAACCAGTACTAGTAAGAAAATGTCTTGCTTCTCAGGGCAGTGGCGGATCCAGGGGAAGGGGGTGCGCCCCCCTAATGTAGTCTAAAGTAGTGTAATTTACTTAATTAACGCAAGTTTGCATTCATTAAACTGGCTCCTAACGCAAGTGTATAGGATCAACCTATTTTGCGCCCCCCCCCCCCGCGCAATGTGTCGATTTAGTTTTGCGAGGTACTTAAAATTAGAAACTATTGTTTCCTCTTTTAACTGAAAATATATATTTGGACCAATTTTTTCAAACACTTTGAAAAAAGCCCTATTTTGTAAATTATGGTACGACAAGTCAAGCCAAAGTCACTCAATCAGCTCATATCTGAATTTCAACAGTCCAAAGTAATTCCAAGTTTAGTAGATCCACCTTTACTCTGATTGGTTGAAACTAAAATATAAGTTGTAGCTCTTACAAATGTGATCATAACTAATCAAGCGTGAAAGCAGAACTTTATCTCTACAAAAAGAGGTTACAGGACATAAAATTTGAACGTACTACATTACTTAAGCCCAAAGAACGAACTTTGAATTCTATAGTGGAGTAAAAATTTGACTCTTTCAGTAGCCAAATTTAGCAGGTCTGGCCAATGAAAAAAAAGACTAAAAAAAGATACATTGCTAGTTTAAAAAAAATATTAACCAATAATCTGATAAAAACCACAATCCGAGTCTTAGTTTGCGTATCAGAATTGTGAAAGTGTACTTAAGGACATTTTTAGATGAAGTTAATTAACTTGATCTTAGAAAGGCTCTTTAGCATTTGGTGACCAAAATCATTCTCATTCTTCAATTTTTATTATTATTTTTTTGAGTGGCCTTTTTCGATGAATTCACAAAGCGGTACTTGTTAATTATATGGGACACACCTAAGAAGTGAAGGTAGGTTAATCCTAATGAAATATATCAAAATATAATGATAATATAATACTTTATTAACAATATTATAGGAACTACGGAGGGAAATTATGGAAAGCAGGCCGCGCAGAACACATTATATGAATACCCCTAACCACCTCTATATATTAAATATTTAATTAAAATATAACTGTATCGCAGTTTCTCTCCCTCAAAATAAGCAAATCATAACCTATTGCGAAATTCTTGAGTGTTTTCCGTATAATTAACAAGCACCCGCAAAGCTAGGAATAAATCAAGCGCCTGAGGCTAGAAATAATAAAAAGGTTCTTGATCAGTTTAGCAACTGAGTGGTATATCTACTATATGAACGCAGTTCTTTCAGAAAAGTCATTTTGTAAATAACTTAGAAGACTGCGGACTCTGTGGGAGGTGGAAAAAGTGGGTGTGTAAAATGAACTGGAGGATTTTTATCAGTTGAAAAGCTGATTTTCTAGTAAATGCTTTCTACGAAGAATGATGATTACCCAGACTAAGGGTATGTCTTAGGCAGTGGCGGATACAGGGGGGGGGGTGCGAGGGGTTGCGGCCCCCTAACGTAGTCTAAAGTAGTGTAATTTACTTAATTAACGCAAGTTTATGTTAATTAAACTTGCTCTTAACGCAAGTTTGTTGGATCAACCGATTTTGCGCCCCCCCCTGAAAAAATCCTGGGTCCTCCCCTGGTCGTAGGATTATTAACTAGACTTTGAACTTGCAGTAATAGCAAAAAAAAGTGTAATATGAATGTTATTTGCTGGGAAACACGCACAGAAAGAACATACAAGTGTTTGTATGGACAGTGATGGAATCACTATTTTGGAAATGGGGAGACAGCCAAAATTATTTTTTGTTTTCCATTAAATTTTGTCTGCTTGACTGTTTTGTATACGAAGGGGGGGGGGGGGGTTAATATTGTCTTAGAAGAATCCAGACTTAACATTTCGTTAAGTCATTAGAGTCGGTTTTTTTTTATTAACAAATTTAAGTGGAAACTACATGTGGTAATTTACCATATGTTATCAAACAGTTCGTGGTAAGGAACTGTAAGTAAGGAGCGACCCGGCTCAATGGTAACCGAAACTCTAGAAAACGGGTTTTTGATACCAATAGATACATCAAAAGAATCAGAATTCAATGCTGAATTCAAATATATGTGGTAATGTGGTAAAAAACTGAATTTTAATACCAATTGACATATCAAAAGAATTGATTTATTATGCTGATTCCAAATACATAAGTTTCATCAAGTTTAGTCCTACCCATCAAAAGTTACGTGCCTGAGAAAATTTGGCTGATTTTCGAAAAAAGGGGGAAAGACTCTCGAAAAGTTATAGAACCTTAATGAAAATCACACCATTATACTCAGCGTACGTATCAGAGAACCCTATTGTAGAGGTTTCAAGCTCCTATCTACAAAAATATGGAATTTTCATTTTTTGCCAGAAGAAAGATCACGGATGCGGGTTTATTTGTTTTTTTGTTTGTTTTTTTTCCCCAGGGGTGATCGTATCGACCCAGTGGTCCTAGAATATCGTGGGAGGACTCATTGGAACGGAAATTAAAAGTCCTAGTGCCCTTTTTAAGTGACCAAAACAATTGAGGGTAACTAGGCCCCCTCCCACGCTAATTTTTTCCCCAAAGTCACCTGATCAAAATTTTGAGATAGCCATTTTGTTCAGCAGGGTTGAAAATATGATAACTATGTCCTTTAGGATGACTTAATCTCCCGAAGTCCCCGGGGGGAGGGCTGAAAGTTATGCACTTTACCCAATGTTAACATATAGTATTGGTTATTAGGAAGTATACAGACGTTTTCAGGGGGGATTTTTTCTAGTAGTAGGGGGATGGGTGGGCCGGGGGTTATGTGGGAAGATCTTTCCACGAAGGAAGTTTTCATGGGGGAAGGGACATTGCTATGAAGGGGGTGCCGGATTTCCTAGCATTATTTAAAAAAAAGATCAGAAATTAAATATAAAAAACAAGTTTTCCAACTGCAAATTAGGAGTAAAATCAAAACTTAAAACAAACAGAAAATATTACGTGTATGATTGGGTTCACCTCCTAGTCAATACCTCGCTCTTTAAGCCAAAGATTTTTTAGTACTTTCATAAGAGCTAATTATTCTAAATAACGGCCTTTGTGATTAAGGGGTCATTTTTAAAGACTTGGAACAAAATTCGAACTTCAGCTTAAAGAGCGAGGTATTGACTAGGGGGCGAGCCCCCTAATATACGAATTAAAAATATATGAATATAGAAGTTCGTTACGTAAGTTAATTCATAAGTTACGTATATATATTACTAATAAAAACGTTCGTAAATAAAATTAAACAAGTTTCGAGAAAGCCATTTAACCAAATAAAAGTAAAATTAATATACAAATTTTGTTTTAATTATCCATGTACGGTGAGCCAAAATCAAAACCTGCATTAATTCAAAAATGTTCAAAAATTAAATAAAAAAACAAGTTTTTTTTTAACTGAAAGTAAGGAACGACGTTAAAACTTAAAACGAACAGAAATTATTCCGTATATGAAAGGGGCTGTCCCCTCCTCAACCCCTCGCTCTTTACGCTAAAGTTTGACTTTCTCACAACTCTTATTTTTTTAAACAATAAAATCCTTTCAGACCGCTAATGCTTTATTGTAACTATAATTTTGCTGCATTACAAATTCTGAACTTTCTGTTCTATTACTTTCTGTAAGCTGTCCTTATCTATAGATCTCCATAATTCATTTGATTTTGTTGCCTTTTGATTATTTTATTAAATTAAAAAAAACAAGTTTTTTTTAACTGAAAGTAAGGAGCAATTTTAAAACTCAAAAACGAATAGAGATTTTTCTGGTATATGAAGGGTTCTCCCCTTATCAATACCTTGCTCTTTACGCTAAAGTTTGACTGCTTGTCCCAATTTTCTAAGAACTGCTACTGAATTGAGTTTTAATGTTGCTCCTTATTTTCAGTTAAGATAACTTGTTGTTTTTTTTATTTAATTTCTTTTCGTTTTGCAAATAATGCGGGTAAATCTGGCTCAGCCTCCATGAAATATACCCCCCCCCCCTCGGGGGAAGGTGTGAGGGGAGAGTTGATGCAACGGGGGAAAACGCCCGCCCGCCCCCCCCCCATCAAGTTCCCTCAGACAGTTCCATCCTCGCTGAAAATCCCTCTTCACGTAAAATTTCTTGCGACGATTCAGCATGAAAAAATATCTTTAGCATACATTCGCTTGAAAAAGAATTCAATCTCTAATCGGTTTCTCGATCACTCTGGAAATGCCCCCTTCCGTAGTAATTTTTTTTCCGGAAATAAAAAAAAACGCCGAAAATAGCCCCCGGACAATTCCCCTGGAACATCTTCACATGCAAATTGAGTTGACAAAGATAATGTAAGACACTTACAAGTATTTTCAATAGGAATTCTGTAAAATTATCCCGTGAAATCCCCCCCCCCCCAGGAAGTTTCCCTTCCCAAGGAAGATTCTCCCAATGGAAATCTACCTCAAGCACAAAATCCCCCCCCCCCCCAAAAAAAAAATGTCTGTATATTTCCCAATAATAAATACTTAACGTCAAGTATGGGCAAATTTCATAACTAACAGGCCTCTCTCCACGGCCTGGGGGAAGCTATTTTACCTCTAAAGACATAGTTATTAAATCTTTCAACTATACTGAACAAAGTGGCTATCTCAAAATTTTAATCAGATAACTTTGGGAAATAAATGGGCGTGGGAAGGGGGCCAGTTGCCCTCCAATTTTTTTGTCACTAAAAAAGGCGCTAGAACGTTTGATCTCCGTTCAAATTCGCCCTCTGCCGGATCAGGGAAATACGAGGGGGAGTCTCAGGGCCACAACTCACGCATAATTAATTAAAACTTTGAAAAGCGCTTAGATACTTTTTCCAGCATTAACGAGTTTGATAAGCACCCCTCTCTCCACCCCAAACATGGCTCTGCCTCAGGGGTGTAATTTTCTGTGGGGGAGGGGGAAAGGGGCAGCTGCCCCTTCCAGATATCAGTTTATCCCTCCCCTCAGCTGAAATTTAGTTTATTCAAAATCTTCTGAAAACTAAAATAAGCCTGCATAATTCAAGCATCCACAGATATGGGTTAGTTTTCTTTAGTATATCTTTACCTTTATGGTTTCATATGGAACATTTTTCAGTTTTCACTGTCATTTTCGCTTGATTTGGGAAAATTTACTCCAACTTTATTCTAGGACCACTATTTCCATACGATCACCCCTGGAAAAAAAGAAGAAGAAAAAACAAAAAAAAATAATAAACACGCATCCGTGAAACACCTATCCGTGATCTGTCTTGCAAAAATAACAAAATTCCACATTTTTGTATACAGGAGCTTGAAACTTCTACAGTAGGGTTCTCGGGTACGCTGAATTTCATGGTTGGATTTTCTTTGAGTTTTCTTTGAGATTCTCTGAGTTTTAAGGGATGTTTTCCCCCTATTTCAAAAATCAGGCATATTTTCTCAGGCTCGTTACTTCTGATGGATAACACTAAACTTGATGAATTTATATATTTGAAATCAACATCAACAAGCTGATTCTTTGATATATCTATTGATATCGTCTGCTACTGAGCCGAGGCGCTCCTTACTTACAGTTCGTTACCACGAACTGCTTGATAACACATTTGAAGCATTGCACAAATTACACAAAAAAAGGTCACACATTAAAAAAAAGTTAAGATTATGACTATAAGTTTCTCTTTTGCTTTGCACAGGTTTAGTTGCTTATAAACTAATTTTTTTTTTCATTTCAGTTCTTAGTGGTAAGAAGTACCTCAATTCAGACCATCCTAGTGGCTGGAGCCATAATGACGGTTATATCCCTCGTCTTTATACCAAATCCTTTCTGCGCACTATGGGTAGCCCTAGCAATAGTATCGATTGAAACCGGGGTTGTTGGTTACATGACATGGTGGGATGTCAGCTTAGATTCAATCTCAATGATCAACTTGATTATGTGTATTGGATTTTCAGTTGATTTTTCAGCACACATATCATATGCCTTTATGTCTGCAAATGTGGAAACTTCTGCCGAACGTGTTCAAGAGTGCCTGCACAGTCTTGGCCTTCCGATTGTTCAAGGAGCTTTTTCAACTATTCTTGGAGTAATTGCTTTAACTTTTGCGCCAAGTTATATTTTTGTTACATTTTTCAAGACAATTCTATTAGTAATATCATTCGGGTTTTTGCACGGTTTGTTCCTTTTACCGGTCTTGTTGTCACTTTTTGGTCCCGATTCATGCTCCAAAAAGAAAACTGAGCCTGCTGAGTCAGGGGTTCAAGTGAACTCTGTAGAATCAAATCCGAAATCAGAGAAAAATAACGAAAAACGACCCCCTGCCATTCTTCTTGAAAAAGATGAAAGATCAGAGAAGGATCTCGGTATTGGTACTTCCAGTGAAAAATCAAGTGAATCCAGTTTAAGCAAAAAATCCGGTGAAAAAGTGAACAATTATGATAGTATTCCCCCAGATTATATCAACGAAGGCTATGTGAGTGATGAAGATTGTTGGTCTGAGAGTCGCTGGAAAAATTGGAATAATATCGAAGCTAACCCTAGAATGCCATCTCAGATGGGAATACGCCAAAAGCGGCGCTACAGGAGTAGCTACCATCCTAAAATTGAGCGAACTGAAGTACTAAGAGGTAGTAATACTCCAGATTTGAGAGAACCTCAGAGGTTTATCGGACCTGTTGACTCTTGGGCAAGTACTAGCTTCAATAGAAGTGAGCCTCTATTGTTATCTCTTAATTTTTATCCCCTCAGATCAGGACAAAAAAATGTGACAGATCCTATCAGTTCAATGCAGGAAACCTCATAGCATTAAGTGTTTAATCTATTTTTATATTTTTGTAAATACGTAAGTGCCAATTTTAGTTTTTTATTCGTAATGAATCAAAATAGAATTTATTTTGCTAACCTGTTTATTGATATCTTTTAACCATAAAATTACCGTTCCCGATGATTAAGTTTTATGTCTAGGAAGTGATCACCTAATGATTGCCTACTGTCCAAAGAACGGGAAGTTTTTTTTTTTGCAATAGCCTTAAAGTAAAAATTCTCTCAAGGAAGTGGTCATATGCTTTGCTGGTATTTATAGATATGTTTTCTTTCATCTAAAATTAACTTCTAAAGAACCTTCTATATTTCAGTTGTAGTTATAGTTAAATTTATAATTAACCCACTTTATATTGGATAGTAACTATGTTTTATTTTGCAGTAATATAATTAATGTGCCAATATCAGAAATTGAGACATTGGGAATGTACCTAAGAATTTTTCCGGGAGGGGGGCTAATAATAAACTATGCAAATTTTATTTGATAATGTGAGCAAGTGTCTAGAAATTCAATAAGATTTTGCATTACAGGAGAGCTCGGGCCCGAGCCTCCCCCTCCACCTCATGCGTCCTAGGGAGACAACCATGCAGTTTCGAATCCTCTAAATTTATTATTCCAGATTGACCAGTTAGAGCCCTCTAGATTAGATTCAAGTTGTAATATCAGTTCATTTTACAAGTGAACAGATGAATCGTTGGATCATTATTTTTGGAATAGTTGGAATAACCTGGATAAATGGAATAAATCGTTGAAAAAATAGGACAATATAAATGGCTCGAATCAGTGAGTCATTGGGATAATATTGCAATATCTAAGGCTGGAAAAAGGATTAGCAGTTAGTTTGATGTAAATATATGAATGTTATTTCAAATGACTACTCACGAGCTCAAATGGCTGAATTCGTGTTCTTATTAAATTAATGCAGAGATTAAAAAAAACACAGCTAATAGCTACATCAAATTCTGTACATTTTAAAGTTTAATATTTATGCAAAATAATTTAACTTCAGAAGCTAATCGCCTGCACCATTAAGGGAACTAAGAGAAAAAAAAGAAAAACATCAGGCTATCTAATGGAAGGATTAAATCCTCATCAGTTTTGCTGAGGAGGATTTGGAGTGCAGTAATCTAAGGTATTTAGTTGTAGTCCCCCCCTACATATATTCTAAAACAAAATACGCTTTCTGTTGCATTTTCATTTACAATGAATTTTTTTGGTAGCCTACTGTAATCGAAAAAATTCTAAAATACGACATCCCCCCAGTACATTAAACTGTATCTTCGTCAGTCTAATATTTATGCAAAATAATTTAACTTCAGAAGCGTATTGCCTGTAACACTATATGGAATTAAAAAAAAGTTAATAAAAGAGAGATAACAGGTTACTTACCAGTACCTGCTTCTGTTGTATCGCTCGACAAACGAGGACGTAAAATATTTCCTTTACCTGTCATAGGGCGACCCTGCATGGAAAAACAAAGAACAGGCACTTTTTTCGTGCATTTACGGTCATTTTGGGTTAGGCGGGAATGTGAGGTCAGAAAAAAATACCAGAAACCTGACGATCAGAATAAGTCTCAAGCCCAAACTTTCTGCACAAAGTATCCCTCCTCCCAGCCAGAGTGATTTTTCAACTTTTGCAGGTGAAAGTAGCAAGGGAGATTGCCTTGGCCGTATACTAATCTTAAGGCCCTTTCCAGTGCTGTTGCTAATTTTTCTGATTGTGCTTTGACGCTTACGTAGTGCCAGGCTGTGCAAAAATACTCTAAATGAGGGTGATCAAATGATGTGAAAATCTTAGGAGGCATTTTTTTTTGGGGGGGGGGGGTGAAGAAGAACTTTAAAACACTTGATCGGACCCAGGGAATAAATTAAAACCTTGACCTGAGGGCCGTGAGGGGGTTGTCATCCTCAAACACATAATTTCCAGACCTTTCAACTACGTTGAACAAAATGGCTATCTCAAAATTTTGATTGGATGTGTTTGGGGAAATGGTGGGCGTAAGAGGGCGGTTGCTTGCCATCCCATCATTTTCGACTATTAAAAAGGGCACTAGCCGTTTCAGTTTCCAACCAAATGATTCCTTTTTGAAGTTTCTACGACAACGCTTTCTATAAAAAAAAAATTATATGCCCCCAGGGTATAACTTACAGCCCTCACCCTGAGGGCTGTGGGGGGAAGTGTCATCCTCAAAAACATAATTTCCAGACTTTTTAACTACGTAGAACAAAATGGCTGTCTCAAAATTATACCTAGACTGGGGATCTAGCACACCCATGCGCAAGGGTGGACGGAGGGGGAGGCAAATGAGATGTAAAGTTTTTAATCATAATTTCTCTAATTTTGAGAGAGACTGTCCAAAGAAAAAAGTAGCATATACAATTATTATTTTTCTGAGAAATCCCCAGATCTAAGCTTTTTGGGTTTCTAATAGAGCCCGTACTAGTTAATTCGCAATGGAAACGGACACCCAAAGTCCTCCTTGATCGATCTAAAAAAGAACGCACTTAGAATCTTCAACAAAAAGTAAAGGAAGAATTTAAAGCTTAAAACGAATTTAGGATTACATAAGAAGTGATGTAAAGTGGGATAATTTAAAGTGGTAAAACTAAATTAAATCTTCAAAAACGTTTTCATATGAAGGAATTATTTTTCCTGGAAATTAAGCAGTATTTGATTAAACTTTTAGTCTTGGTTTCAGCATAGCGCAAATAAGGATTCAGCCCTAAGAGGGACTGGGGTGGACAAAAACCCCCACTTTCATTTGAGGTAACTGTTCTTGGTTATAATTAATTAAAAAAAACTTTTCCACAAAATAAGTTTTTCAATGAAAAGTAAAGAACTCCATTAAACCAAAAATGAGCAAAAATAAAATAATCTACCAAGCGTGAAACTACCACGAATCAGCATCAATAAATAAATGAAACCCAAAACAAAAAGAAATTACAATAAATAGCCGAGTCAAACTCAAAAACGAGCAGAAATTAACATGAGTAGGTCTCAAAACTCCTATGCCTTCCCAGGGCCACAACATAATTTGCACTTAACTGAAAAAATTTAAATGTTTTTACTTTTATAAGTTTAATAAATCAAATAATATTAACGTTTTGATTACTAAATATGAGTATATGTACATTAAACTGACAATGCACATTCATTTGTATTTTTTTTTTTTGTATTTGTATTTTATTTAAGTTATAAAAGTAAAAAAATTTATATTTTTTCAGTAAAGTGCAAATTATGTTCTGGCCTTGGGAAGGCATAGGGGTTTTAGCCCAACTTATGTTAATTTCTGCTTGTTTTGAGTTTGACTCGGTTATTTATTGTAATTTCTGTTCTTTTTGGGTTTCATTTATTATCGATGCTGATTTGTGGTAGTTTCACGCTTGGTAGCATATTTAATTTTATTTTTGCTCATTTTTTGTTTAATGGAGTTCTTTACTTTTCTTTGAAAAACTTATTTTATGGAAAAAGTTTTTTTTAATTAATTCCTCTTCGTTTTATATTGACATAGTCTTTTCAGGGAAAAGAAAATAAAACTTTAAATCTTTTCTTTTTTTAACTTTATAGTTTGGCCTGCTATTTGCATGCTGGAGAAAAATTTTCAGCAATTTTTAATAACATACATCCTTTTAAAAATCTGGACACAAATAGTAGTGTTTAATTTAGTTTCATACCTCCTCTAGTTGACCTGCATTGGAAAACTTGATACCATTCGCAAAAAAATCTGTTTACTTTCTTTGATAGCTTGGACACACTTACGCTATTTTGATGTGGTTAAATTTTAAGGGTAGAAGTAGCCCCGAAAGTTTGAACATAATACCCTCAGTCGTTCTTGGGATACTGCTGAGATGCCTTAGTGGGAATTAGCATTAACACAGTGCCTTTTGATTTAATCTTAAGGCAACATTTAGTTTTTAAACATAATGGGCAAATGGGAGGGGGACTAGTTGCCCTCCAATCACTTTTGACTATTAAAAAGAGCATCAGCCCTTTCCATTTTCAATCGAATGAGCCCTTTTCGAAGTTCCCACGACAACTCCTTCGATACGAAGTGCCCTGGTCTAAACAACAACAACATCAAAAAATAATACTTTATACCCATCGATCTTTACTATAAAAATTCAAGCCTTCCAATCACTTTCGACTATTAGAAAGGGCACTAGGCCTTTCGATTTCCAATCAAATGAGCGCTTTTTGAAACGACAGTGCTTCCTATAAACACCTTATTTGCCCCCAGGGCATAAATCACAACCCTTACCCTAAAGGCTGTTAGGGTGGTTGTCATCCTCCAAGACCTAATTTCCAGAACTTTCAACTACATTAAACAAAATGGCTATCTCAAAATTTTGATTGGATGTGTTTGGGGAAATGGTGGGCGTGAGAGGGGCGTTGGTTGCTCTTCAATCACTTTCAATTATTAAAAATGGCACTAGCCCTTTCAATTACCAATCAAATGAGCCCTTTTGAAGTTTCTACGACAACATTTTCAATAAAAACCTTATATGCCCCCAGGGCAGAACTTACAAACCCTGCCCTGAGGGCTGGGGGGGGGTCATTCTCAAAGACCTAATTTTCAGCACTTTCTACTATGTTGAACAAAATGGCTATCTGGAAATTTTGATTGGATGTTTTTGGAGGAATGGTGGGTGTGAGAGGAGGGGGTTATCATCCTAAAAAACCTAATTTCCAGAACGTTCAACTACGTTGAAGAAAATGGATATCTCAAAATTTTGATTGGATGTGTTTGGGAAAATGATGGTCGTGAGAGGGGCGTTAGTTGCTATCCAATCACTTTCAAGTATTAAAAAAGGCACTAGCCCTTTCAATTTCAAATCGAATGAACCCCCTCGAATCGGATATAACGTCCCTCAAATCGGACGTTATATACCCCAGGGCATAACTTACAACACTTGCCCTGAGGGCTGTGGGGGAGTGTCCTCCTCAAAAACATAATCTCTATCTGGAAATTAACTATGCTGAACAAAATGGCTGTGACAAAATTTTGATTGGATGTGTTTCGGAAATGGTGGGCGTGAAAGGGGCGTGAGTCGCCTTCCAATCACTTTCGACTAATGAAGTGGGCACAAGCCACTCCAATTTCCAATTGAATGAGCCCTTTTTGAAATTTCTACGATAACTTCGTCGATACGAAGTGCCCTGCTCTGAAGGAAAAATGCAATAAATAATACATTGTGCCAACATCGTTCTTATATGCCCCCAGGGCACAACTTAAAACCCTTGCCCCGAGGGTTGTGGGGGATTGTCCTCCTCAAAAACATATTTTCTATCTGGAAATCAACCGAATGAGCCCTTTTCAAAGTTTCTACGACACATCCTTCAATACGAAGTGCCCTGGTATAGAAAAATAAATAATAAGTTGTGCCAACATCGTTCTTTACTTAGGCA